>JAULBM010290220.1:0-15787 GCA_032357055.1 Geukensia granosissima | reverse complement strand
TCAGATTGTGAGTCACTTTGTGTCTGTCGAATTTAGTTTTGGTAGGAGGGAACAGTTTGGTTTTTTGGTTTGTGTATTATTGATGAAAGGTTGACCAGGAGAATTTTTATTTCACCATTGCATGTATCGTTAACAGTATTCGTCGGACCGTGACGACGTTTAAACTATTTGGTGTAGCATCAGATCTAATTTTCACTGGCTAACACTTGACTAGCTTGTAATATCCAAAAATGTTCTTTTCTTTAATTCTAGTCCATTCAAATTTAAGACAACTTTCCCAATACTCCGATAAGAAAAGCCATTCAAGGTGCGCTTTTACAAATTGATAGAAAGCAGGAAAGAGTAACGGTTCTTTAGACTGCTGAATTACGTGGGCCAATATGTATACTTAATGCACATCAAAACTAAGTCTTACCGTAGGTTTTACATAGAAGTGACGTTTTAGAAAAAATTCATTTGATTAAGTTAAGCTATTTACTGAGATGTGATAAAGATTTGATAACAAAAAATATAGAACAAATACACGTATATCTAGCAGGGTTCAGTCTCTTAAGTGCTGTTTAGATTTATCATGACAAGACGGATGAATCTTTGAAAAGTTAACAAACTTTGACTATGGATTCTGACCAGATTTTCCCGGTATAAGGCTCTTAATTATCTATATTCCTACGCGGTTAGTTTTCTCTTTTTGCTCTTTGTGATCAATAGACATTTTATCTCTGAGACTCGGTGTGTGGACAGTTAATTCAAACCCAATGTAAAAAGTTTGCAGATGTATTAAAGTGATATCCCTGAAAACAAGTCGGAATTTATAAAGATATGTTTAATAATTAAAAAATATTGTCTTGTACAAATTTTAAGAGGTGAGACTTTAATAAAGTACTTGTCTTGTCTTATCTTGTCTATAAAGTCGTCAGCACTGAGGACAAGAGCGCGACAGCTTAATTTAATGGGCTACGTATAACAAGATTTTAATAGAATTTATTTTCGGTTATGTCTGTGTTAATGATCGAACTGGATAAAGCGAAATAACTCAAATAAAAAAAAAATGTAATGTATTTTGTTCTGGTGAGAAAAAGAAAAATGAATTGCTAATTTATAAAACAAAATCTCATGAAAAAGAATAAAAATACAGATTGAAGTGTCAGCTACAATTTTGGTCTGTGTATCAGAGAAAAAAAATACAAATCTTTTTTGTCATTTGACTTTTTTTGAAAATCTATTACAAGACACATCTTTGACGTTCTAAGAAGAAGTTGTTCGTTACATGTATCTTTGATCTCTGGGAACTTTGAAATGCCTTCCATTTTTTATTAACACTTTATGGCCACTTATTCGAAATTTTAATTTTAATTTCCTGTATTCAAAATTTGTTGTTTATAAATTAATTTGATTTCTTTTAATATTCTTTGGTTTATTTGAAATAGTTTCAATTAGTGGGTTACTTTCATGTACATTTAAAATGTTTCTGATGTTAATCTTCTATTTTATTTGGTATATGTTTTCCAAATAATTCATTTCCAGCTCTTCATTCACTTTAACAAGAACGAATATGGAATAAATGCCAAATCCTAAGGCGTATTGCATTTGCGGCAATTTCAGAAAAAAGTTTCATTTCCGCCAAAAATAAATTTTTCATTTGCGACAAAAATGTTTTCATTTGCGCCATTATCTTATTATATTATCCATATTTTGACGTATTATTACGAATCATAAAATTTTAATGATTTGACTTGATTTCATTTGACATAAAGAATGTCTGAAAACGGGGATTATATGGCCAAAAAAGAAAAAACTTAAAATTAATACAAAAATTGACATACTGAAACTTTGATGTACTTTACTCTGAAAAAGTAGAGAACATCAAAGAATTTATTTTGATTAATTAGACACTAATTATTGAAATAGAAGTATATAATTAAAGCTAGAGTAATTGTCCACACTGTTGTTTATTTATATTTATTTGTGATGTGATTATGAGGATATACCTCAATTTATCATATCAGAAAGTTTATTAAAATGTGTGTACACCGTACATGTTAATAAGAAATAAATTACTATTGTACGTTTCGTGAACTGAATGTCTCACTTTTTACCAATTTTAGTAATATCCCTCAAAGGATTCATTACAAATCTAATAAAAGGAAATTTAAAAAGTTATATATTTCGTATTTTTCAACATGTTCTTAGTTATCTCCATGCAAAATTTTGGCCGCATTATAGGGAACCAATATTTGGGATCTTTCACAGACTGCATATTATCAATCGGAGTATAACGAACAATGTATGAAAATTTCAGTCGGGTCAGTGCTTTGCAAAGCTTACATTGAAAGAGGTGTGGCGAATTTCCCCGAATTTGCTCATTGTGTGAAATCAGACATTTAAAGCAAAATTCAGTAAGAAGTAATTTCTTCAATCAGACTATCCACAAAATTGTGATTTTTAACAACTTGTATAAAATGGTTTTTCTCGTGAACCAAAGACGGGAGGAAATGGACATACATCTTTCTTTCTCATCTTTCATCTAGCTCTGCGCGGTTGCATAAAATATTGTCTCTAAATTTGGTCTTGTCTCAGTATGCTTGGCTCGTCCTGAATATGCATGGAATATTTGCCACTGGACGTAAGCCAACAATCAATCAATCAATCGACTGTTGGCTGTGCCTAACCTATAGCAGTTATACGTACCTAATCATTTTCCCTATTTCAATCGAAAACAAGTTAATCAACCTTATTCATACTTTCATTAATTCTCGTTTCTTTCTGAATTCAGATTAATTTATTGTGATTATGAACACGGAAATAATTACTTTCTTAATTTCAATACATTGATTATTTTTCTATTAATGTATTTATTCAGAGGTTAATATTCAAAGGAAAATGTATTTTTATTAAAGTCACTTTTTTCCTTTTTTAAATAGTTAAAGTTGCAAAGCTGTTCTGTTAAACTTGTTTTTGTTGGAATCTTTTAATTCTATCGGATTGATGTAACTTTTTGACTATGTAAACAGCTAAAAAATTTGTTTGAATTGTTATTTTCATTAAGACCCATAAAAGAACTGATGTGTAAAAAGTATTTACTTAATCGTCTGATAATTGCGTAATCGATTATTGATTTTTCGGTCAATGTCGTAATATTAGGTTTGAGTAAGATATAGTAATTAGAGAGGTGTAGATCCCAAAATAAACATGTAAAATATGTGGATATTTAATTTCCTGTATTAATAATTAACTGCTGTAGTTTTATACATGTATGTATTTCCGTGTGGATACAATATAAATTACTGTTCAAGTTACACATGAGAAGGATTCGGTTGACAGGAAAAACAGTTCGTTAATTGAAATGTAAGTGCGTTTTATATTTGGTGTTTTTAAGAACATTTACTTCACAATGTACCCATGAAAGGAAAAAATTATTCAATATCATTAACACATTAGATTTATATTGTACAGTCAGTTTTTATCTTTAAATGATGTACTTTTTTCTTCCGAAGATATTGTCCTCTCGAGTGCAGTAAGAAAAAAAGGCTGCTGTTTGTTATGATTTATTTGCTATACCCCAGATTGGGTTCTTTTTTTTAAAAACAAATAAATAGTTGAGAATTAGAGAATCTCTGCTATTAGACGTAGGACTGATTTTGAATGTGAAGGGCAAACTTCTAAATGTGGCCTGTGATTAAAGAGGTTTTTTTAATCCCAGATGTGACAAGCAAAAACGGGTGGCACTAATTCTCTGTTTTTTAACTACTAGACGAGTATCCATTATAAGTTTACAAATATGTTGGGCAACTAAATTGAAAATAAGTGTGCGGGGTGAAATTTCCCCCATGCCGCCGGCTCATACGCCCATGGTCGAGAGAGAAAAAAAGTTGTCAGAGGTTGTCAATTTCATTTGGACTTTTATTCAGTGAATGTCTGTCCCAAAGATCTAACGAAATTCTGCAGCAATTTTCGGTATAAGGCTAATCAATACCACCGAAGAATTATTACGGGATAATGTTTCCGGTCTCACTTGTCTATTTCAATTTTTCGGATAAAATTTAGTGATGCACCTTTATTCAATCAAAGTGAAATCCATAGAGTATTTTTTCAAACGGAAACAATACTTTTGGTTAAAGGGAATCACTTAAACCTATACATGTCTCTGCTTTATTTTACATACATTGGTATTTAAAACAAATGTTATTTCATAATCTAATGCAACACGGAATGTTACGTTGATTTTGGTTGGATGAGGTTGAAATTTTCATGGCATCAATTCCACGTTGATGCCGTCGGATAAACTGCGCAAGCGCGGACGTTTATTACACAGTTGTCAGTCAATCTGATCACATCGGCCATTTCCGTCATAAAATCCGGTAAAGTGACGGAAATATACGAGCGTGTTCCGATTGAGTTGTCAGTTTCACAAAATGTCGTAAGTGTAATTTCTGTCGTGAATTATGACGTCACAATAAGTTTTCCTTTGAAGTTTCTACACTAACGATCAATCTTAGACTTACGAATTTTTGTGAAAACCAGCATTGAACAAAAAGTACATCGCATACTTTACAGTGTCTTTGATCTCGAGGAATTCTTTTATATCGCCAAGTTCTACTTCCAAATTGTGATCAATATTCGAAACTTAGAATTTTTCGACTAATAAAATTTTGATATTCAGACTCAGTTTTCTCTAGCTCAAAGTTATTACAACTTTTCTTTATCAGTTGTCCTTGAGGGCAAAATATGTAAACCTTATAAACACCGTCAAGTACTCAATTAAAATTCCTCCAATTACAGTGCCCCTTTGGCAAAATTCAATACAGTAGTAATATTGTGATATCACATTGATAATTTGATGCCATTTTGTTTCCCTCGGTGAATTTAACACTAATTTAGGAAACCGTCTCGATCATGTTGATATGTGTTGTTTGTATTTATACGCAAACATTATTCCAGAAACCGAAGTTATTTCAAACCAAAACTGTAATTCAATTAATGGATTTGATCTTATATACATACGATCGGAAGGATTGTTGCACTCATTTACCTGATTACCGTGGTAACTGAGAGGTTTTCTTTTTACAGTTTTATTTGCATGTTTGCGTTATTCTGGACAAATACTGGTATTCTATCTAATCTTGTAATTAAAAGCACGTCCTAAGGAATAGTGTCCTTCCTGTTGTTTTTATTTCACAGGAATAACCACGAGGACAATATTTCATGGTCATCAAAGTGTTTGAACAGATACTTGGACCTATCCTAGGAAACATTAGTGTATGAGGACAATATTTCTGGGGCACAATATTATGATACAATTTCATCATGTACCATATCTCGCTAGTGCTAGAATCAAACTTAATTGTTTGATATTTTTGCTAAAAATTGTATAGTTCATTTCTTTTGAATGAATACCATTTGCAATCAAAAAATTTCAATTGTTCTGATTTTTTTAAAAAGAAAACGACCTTGTTGCGACAAGACAAGACAAAGACAAGACTGCAAAATATCTCCACGGTTATATCGACATACGACGAACAGACAAATATTGAATGACAATGTGAAACATATATTCGATCAGTAAATTTTACAGAGGAAAAACCATTGACTGAGAAGTTCGAATATGACCTATATTCTCATCCCAACCAGACTGTATTCTCATCTGAGAGTAATATACTAACGTTGGTATATTACTCCCAGTTCTCCTACACCCGTTATACTAGCCAAAAAATTCGAAAACAAGGTCGTTGGTCACTCGGGATTATTTGGCCGTTACTGTGCACCCACCCTCTACCTACCCAGCTGTATACAGTTGAACCAGCTTCGCAATGTCAGGGGGCCTATGAAAACTCGTGCCCATGGTTGTGGATGAAGATGCCATTTATCACATTAGTCTATTCAGCTTCATGAATCAATGTTTGTTTATTTTTAGATGATTGAGTAATCTACAGACGAAATCATGGAAAACAGCACGTGCCACGCTTGGATTCAAAGCGAAACAGTTGGAATAAACATCACATTAGAAATACTTAACCGATTGCACGTGAAAAGATATATTGGTGGAATAAGTCTGCTGACATGCATCTCTGTGATTGGATTGATTGGAAATTCTCACGTGATATATGTGTACATGCGACAATATAAACAGTCAAACTACAGGATATATGTATTGTTCCTCGCCATTTTGGATGTTATAAATTGCACAATCGTAGCGCCACTAGTGATATTTTATATGTTCCATCCTATGAATTTTCCATCAAATATATTATGCAAGATCTTAAGAACGATTCTGTATTTTACGGGGATAGCAAGTACCTTATCGTTAGTTTCCATAGCAATTGAACGATTTCGAAAGATACGGTATCCATTTAAGAAAAGTTTGTCGGCAACAAAAGTCAAATTACTGTGCTTAGCAAGCTTGTTAGCTGCCGCCGTACTTGTTTGGCCGGTGCCGATAATTTGGGGACTGAGTCGTGTTGAAAGCGGTGTCCCTGGAATTTTAGGAGAAAGGTGTTTTACAGAGGATTTTTTGAAAGAATTCACAGTAAATTATCAAGCAATTTATAGTGGTTTTCTAATATTTTTCTTTTTCATGGTGTCTGGAACTTTAATTATAACTTACATTTACATCGGATGGAATATTCATAAACAGTACAAATTCAGGGATTCACAGATGCGCATGTCTACAAAAGACGAACCAGGAGCAATATCTGTCTGTGGAAATAGCGCTCGAAAGTCTACAACGACTTTATGCGCAGTAACCGTCTCTTATGTGCTGAGTGCCCTTCCACATCATCTGCTTGCAATTTTAATTTTTCAAATTCCAAATTTCGACTGCACATTATCATTATTAGGATCACAGCTTTATTATACGTTTATATGGTCATATTTTTTCAATAGTATGTTGAACCCGTTTATATATGGTTTGAGAGACCGGAAGTTCCGGTTTGCAGTAAAAAATATTTATCGGCGATAACAGCAATAGAGACACAAACATTGGGATAATAGTTGAGAAACATTCATTTACAAATAACATTTATAAGCTCTGTAGTGCTCTTACCGCCATCAAAGCTAGCACAAGGATGTTTTTAAAACGTTTTAATAATGTTTCCCTAAAGGGCTTGAAAACTTTTTTTAAATGTTTTAATCACGTTTTTATGTATGGTTACGGAAAAAGTTTAACAATGTTTTTACGAAATGTTTTGCATAAATGTTTTAAAAACGTTTTAAAAATGTTTCATTATAAATGTTTTTAAAATCTTTCAACGAACCAAAAATAAAACGTTTCAACCTTAGATAATATTAAACCCATCACAATACTAGGAATAAACATAAAATAATGATACACATGTTCAAACAAAATCTATCACAAGTTAAAGACACAGATTTAATAGAAGAATAAAAATGGCGGAAAGCTGTGTAAAAACTTTAGCACTAAAACAAAGCATTTAATAACACTATAACAATTAAAAACCTAATTTCAAGATGTGCAAGAGACACATCTCCAGCAGCATGATGAGCTACTGGTAACTTAAATTGATTTAAACTAGTCCTGAGTACAAATTTGGATTGGCATATATAGAAAAAAGCAGCTCATTCCAGAGTCTGGTTCCCGGATATCCAACGGAATGGAGCCTGTAACAAGTTGTTCTTACTTGTGTTATTTTTTTCTTGTCTAAAAGAATAAGTAGATTTTTTTTAAAGTTGTCATAAAATGATTGTTTGATGGAGAAATACTTCTACTGCAATCGTTCTCATCTTGTTGGTAGTTTACAAGCAGAGAGCCCAAGGATCGTTACAGTCATGGTAACATTTTAAAATTTTCTTGTGTTATTTTACCACAAAATGCCCAACTCATGGATAAAATTAAAAGCTGACTTAATAAAATAAAAATATATAATTAACCTTCCCAATTTAGAGAAAAGTTTTCCAATACGGCTTATTACAAAGCTGCTGCGATGCTTTTTACATATGTACATGTATTTAAAACATGCATGAACATGTTTTACATTTTAGCTGGTGATCAGTTGTTCACACTCAGGGCCCAATTGTTTATTGTTAATAAAAGTCATTAGAACTGAGGACAGGAGACTCTATAAATGTTTACTTGAATTCTGTGTGTTTATGTTTAAAATGTTTTTAACTTTTCATAAACTATTGGTTTTATGACAATAAAATATATGATTTAAAAAAATAAAGTTTCATATGCATTTTTTGTTTTTTAAGTGGGTTTTTGGATACTTTGTCATTTGTGATGAATCACATGAAATATATACATTTTCCCGGGAAAACATCACTTTTTGTCAGCTTCCTGTTACAAAAAGTTGATAATATTGTATTCAAGCATCATTAAATAAGCTTCCTGAGTGAACAATTGAATTATTGTATTTTCGTTTATAGTGTTTTAATTGAGGCGACGCCACCATGAACACAAAATCATGAAAACATTTCCGACTGGGTTGAACTCTGTAGTACACGCGTGTTTTTAACTACAACCTACCCTTTTCATCAAAATATTGGTAACTAAAATTGGGTACATGTATACAAGAATTAGTAACCATCGAAACGATGTCAATTTTTGAGTCCTGTTGCACTTCAAACAACTTTTCGTGAGCTTGTCAAGTTTCCGTAGGATTGTAGCCATTTTGATTTCAAATAAAATATAAGACATCTTCAGTTACATAATAAAAAAAAATAAATGATTTCAGCCACTTAAAGATGATAAAAAATTCTGAAGATAGTGTGAGTTTCCTTACAGTTAATGGAATAACATATTCACATGAGGAAAAGGTTTATGTTGAGTAAGTTCAAGGTCTTGAACGTTTTGTCCGCAAAAATGGCATTTCTTTAAAACATGATAAACATTTCTCTGCTCTTAAAGCAGTTTACACACTCTTTCGCACAAGCGACCTTATGCAGTACTTTCGACTGCTCTGACCAAACCTTAAAAAACACTTTATTTTTTGATAAGCATATATCTAGTATAAAAACTCCTGTTTATGGCCAGAGAGAGTGATGATAGAGAGTAATTGTAGTATAAGAGATCCAAATTTTACATTGCATCTCCTTGGTACTGCTTGCTTCAACCCATTTTCAACGTTTGAAATTAAAATCGTAAGACAGAATGTTACAGATTGATAGATTCTTGTTTGTTGCTCAACGAACAGTAATATTAGCCTAATAATATTGCTATATTTTTAGACGTTTTTATAATTGTTTGTGTATACATTTTTGATTATTAAAATTTTTAAAAGAAAAAAATATGAAAATGAAGAGATAGTGGGTAAACGTGAGAGACACTGTAATCCAGCCAGGAGAAAACAAAACAGAGCGAATTTACACATCAAGAGGTCTCCACAAGTCCTTCAACAAGGGTTGAATACCACTCCAAACGAGGTCTAAATCGCCCTAAATATAAAATGTGTATACCGCTCCTATCTGAACATTATCAATAATGTATATATAACAAAATATAGAACGCAAAGACAAACCTATGACCACAATTCCTGACTTGGGACGGGCACATGAGACATGTGGTGGGGTTAAACTAGTATAGTCGAATTCCAACCCTCTCCATTGAACAAGTGGCCAAAGAAAAAATCATTAAAACAAAGGCAGTAACAAGGCGAACTTAAAAAGTCAAAAACATAAAAAAACACCCAATCCGACTAGAGAGTAGATGTATTATAAAAAATACACGTAACAAAAATATATGCAAAAAGATATAGTGTGACATTTTTATCCTGATTGCAAAAAGTTTACCAGTTAGTTCTCATTTTTTTATACTTCGTTGCGCGATCGTCGCGCGACATCGCGCGACTACCGCACGATGCTGCGATTAAAAGTTTAAAAGAACTACGACAAGTATAAATATCCAGCGTCAGTCATGCGACAATCGCTTTGGAAGTATAAATAAGCCCTAAGATGTAGGTTGCAATTATTGTAAGTCAGAAACTTTAGTGAAAACACGTGCAAACTGAACTAGTTGTGAAATGTAGTTTATAAATTTCCCTTATTGTTATGTTTATATTTAGCTTATTGACGGTCATTTGTGTGTATACATGTATTTCATATGGTCTATGGATATAACTAGAAATTCACAAAGAATTTGTTTTCTTTTTGCCCCTAGCGTGTATGATAAAGGTAAATCCAGGAAAGCGCTTCACACGCAGTAAAATTTATCTTTATTTTTGATTATTTATGAAGGTGTGTAAGATGCGGTTCGCGTTTTTCTTGCAAATATTTCATATTCTTTCTTTAAACACCATACGAAAGGAACAATGGTACGCCCCATCAAGAAACAGAATATTAATAACAGAAAAAGAAAAATCGCCCCGTTTATCCTAAATTTTATACCCTCGAGGGCGGTCGGTGTAAAGAAAAAGCCGTTCGGTTTCTCCGCCTGCAGGTAGAACACTGCATAAGGGGGTTGCGTTCGTTCTAAATACTCGAGCCTCGTATAAATACTCGAACTCCCCTTCGCAAAGGTTGTGCCGGGGAAAGAATAGGCAATAGATATCTCCGTCCTGGAGGCCTTTGTCCTCTGAAAGGGCGTCCCTGGTTGTGAGGGATGTATAAATTCACAATTCCTCCAGAGGAAGACTTGAAGACGCCCCATTCATTTATTATATTCAAATGCAGGCTGTTTTACATGAATAAAAACGATCAAAGCGATATCACCACCTCAACGTTCACTGAGTACCTACTGGGTCACCAGCATCCAAAAATAATAAGAATGGTCATATATTTAAAAAAAGCCTAATGCCTGACGAAGGAAACATTTGATTTTAGGGCTGCTTTTGAAAAATACGGAAAAAAATATGGCCTTTTATACAAAGTTAAAAATGGTTTGAAAATTTGCCACCAAAATAAATTGTGGCTAAAACCAAAAAAGCGAAAAAACGTGGATGATTTGATCATTATAGATTGATTGATTGATTAATTGTTGTTTAACGTCCAGTGGCAAATATTTCATGCATATTCAGGACGGAAACTCGCAGCAAACAATAAATCAATATGTAGACTAAAACAAAGGGACTGGTAAGGAAGGGACCTTTAGACTGCCACTGGAAAAATTAGGGATTGGATAGGGGCGGAAAATTGTAAATTGAAAATTTAGCCTTGTAACTGGCCGCCTACGGACCACTCAAAAAGAGCTGAACTACAAGGGGTCTTTAGCGTGCTTAGGACGTGGCATTTTCTAAACACGGGGTGTCTTTAACGTCTTCCTCTGGACGGATTGTAAATTTATACATCCCCCACAATCAGGGAGGCTCCTTTTAGACGACTAGTGCCTCAAGGACGGAGATACCTAGTGCCTATTCTTTCCCCGGCACAACCTTTGAGAAGGGGAGTAACGGACGGCCCTTTAGCAGGGGTTCTAACTGCAGGCGGAGAAACCGAACAACCTATTTCTATACCCCGGCCGCCCTCGGGGGGTGATCATTATAGAGTTGACCTCTTATTTGTAATTGTCTCCAAACATGAGAAGGCTAAAACATAAATATTTTATAATAAGAATACGTTATCATAATGATATTTAAAATTGTAAAATCAATCATCGTGGAAATTAAATGTTCTTACAGACCTTAAAGTTACATGATAAACTGTCCAGATGTTACAATTGCTCTTATTGTACTATTGTTTTTATATTAGCAAACATTGTAAAATGTCATACATTCACATCGGATTTTCTTGTTTTACAATTTTTCTCTTGATTCTAAATGTAAATGGAGATGTGTTTTCGTCTGTTTACAAATTACAAAATCTTGCGCGGGAAGAGAATAAGCTTTATGGAGGAGTGGAACAATACATTAACTGTGAAGGTACCAACATTTCACCGTTACTCTTTCGGTGAGTATTATTCTGCAGTTTCTATGGTTACCTGGCTTCAGTTTCATAAAACATCTCAGTTTGAGGATTTCATCAACTTTCTCCTCAATTCAAAAAAGCATGGACACACTACTTACCGGCTAAACAATCAACTTCATGTTATTTAAAAATATTTGTGAACCATCATGCCCAAAAAGCACTCCAAACGTTTTTTAAATAATTAAAGCAGTTTTTTTTCATCCTGTTATTGGTCATTTAATGAATTTAGAAGGTAAAAAGTCGAACTATCATTCAAGTCATCATTGAGACCGATAAAAGTGACTTTATATGACAGGTGACTTCTTAAAAGAGTTTTATTTAAAATATAATATTTAATTATGGGGCATGGAAAAGGCAACCTTTCAATACAACTATAACATATAGCTTAAAGAAAACGTCTGATTATCGCCATATTTTGTTTATTTTGATTTTTAAAAGCTTGACATTGCTGATTTGCAACTTTAAAATCTTTTCTTATGGCGAAGCGCATGGAACCTTAAAAATTCTATATTAGGTCATAACAAATTTTTTCTAGTTCTTCGGATTTTTATTGATAAAAATAGGCGCGAGCGAGCGAAATTTTTTACTTAATTTTAATTGGCAAAATATTGGAGCGCAACCTCAAAAACTGATGCGAACTCAACAGTTAAAGTTTTATTCCTTTTAATTTTGAATTTTTTAGGAGTAGCGAGCAAATTTAATTTTTATATTTAGGAATAACAATGAAAATTTCTAAAAAGCGAGAAAAGTTTCGAGCGGGTAAAGTTTTTTTTAAAACCTCGAACCCATGATATGAGGGGCGAGCGAATCTGAAGAACTATTAAATAATTTGGAGTGGCATTAGAATTGTTAATAATTTATAACCAACCTTTCTCAGTGGACTCCGCAGGATCGACTCACAGAGCAGACTAATGCGCCTCGATGGTAGCGGAAAGAGAACTCCTCTTATTGACGTGTAATCATATTACGGAAAGCCTGGTTATGGACTAAAGTGCATGGCGTGTTTAAAAGATAGTCATTCCCTACGTGTAAGACACCAGTTTTGTACATTTCTAACAGATTCAATTTCCGTGGCAGCCAAAAGCCTTTTGTATATTCCATCCAAATCCCTCATTGTCTTTGAGCTGGCTCTCTACCTGGAACTGTACGTTAAACAACCAATCATCACGCCTCCAGCCAAGACGCATTATTCTGACTGGGTCGACCAATGTTGGTCTTACTCCTGAATTCTTTGTGCTTAGCGAAAAAACAATCAATCCTCATGTTGCATGCACCAGTCGTTAACCTAATAAGGAGATACTAAAGGAGCAAACAAAATTCGTCATCAAGCAGACAATACCATGGCCAACAGAAATGAAGCATTGATTGACTCATTGTTGCTTATGGTCAGCGGCAGTATTTCATGCATTTTCAGGACGAGACCATATTAATGAATGATGATGAATGAAACCCTGCTTCAAACTAGACCGACACGCTGAGAAGGATTGTTAAAGTGCTAGCTTTCGAACGCAACAGTCCACAGGAAGACATGCCAATTTGCCAAGACACATTATTCTGAATCTGGGCCGACCAGTCTTTGCTCTTACTCCTAAATGCTGCGTGCTTAGCGGAAAGCAGCAAATGCCATTTTAAACTTCTTTAGTATTACCCGCCCGGGGATCGAACCCACGACCTTCCGCATTCGAGGCGAGCATGCTAATCATTACAACACGTACCAAGGAGGTTCAGAATGAAAGACAAATATAAGAACAGAACTCTATACATTAAAACTAAAGCTTGCGTAAAACTAGCCTTATGAAAATGAGGACGAGCTAATGTGCCACGGAAGGGTAAGCAAGTGTTGTCCGTCGTATCACTCTAAAATCAAAACCGAAGAGGCCTTTCCCCCATGTCTAAATTAAGTCTGCATAAAGGTATCTATGTCATTGATTTCAAATTCAATGTAATATGTGCGATCGACATTAATTCTTCTTATGCAATATAGAGAGTCCTCTGGTTTGGTTGTACGAGATGCCAAGGTAGTTGTTTTAAACTTACATGTACAAATCACTGTAGCCTATCACATATTCGGTGCAAGTTCGCGCCAGAGTTCGTACCATACAAAAAATGGCTGCATTTAACTCGCATCGCATGTGATAAGGTTTGTCTGTTACCTGCCCAAGGTCGGTGGTTCTCTCCGGGTAATCCGGCTTCCTCCACCAGTAAAACTGACCGCCGCGGTATGACTGAAATATTGTTGACAGAGGCGTTAACACCAATCAAACAAACAAACAAATCTTTCAATAAAATAAATTCCACTCGTTAAATTTCTTTTTATTTTGTTTAGACATTTACTTTGATGAAAGAAGGAAAACTGAAAATTACATGAAATTTGAACCACACATTTCTCTGGAATTATATCAATAGATATATAGAAATTTCATCATCAAAAATTGGAACACTGAAATGCATTAATTTTAATGTAAAATGATACTTGATTAAAACGTTTAGATGATTTTTACAGAGTTATTTCCCCTAGTTGTTGGGTACCCCCTTAATTGTTTATAAACGTTCATTATTTTACAAATACACGTTTATTTGTTTTGGGCGATCTAGAGTTTGTGGAGTGGAATTTCCCCTTGTTGAAGGCCTTGCCTCTAGATTCAACAGTTTCCTCCGTTTCAGTTTGGTCTTCATGACAGTTTCTCCATATTTCTTTGATCCTTACAGAGCTTCAGATAAGATTTTATGTATTGGGTAAATTACTCACAATTTTTCTCAACCGTTTCAGAAATTCAACTTCTGTCCTCGTGTAACGCATTGCGCAAGCTCAGTGTTCTCGTAAATGACGTCTTGACCAATGAAATCCTATCAGAACAATGGCGTTCCCAGAATTCCGTTGCATTTCTGGTCCCCGGAACGTATACTTCGAATAACGTTTGTATATGACGTAGCTCATACTGAATATTACGACGAGCACCAATCTATATAGATTTAGCTTCACCCTTTATTTTGCTGCTTATTGAGTTTTTAACTACCAAGTTTATGAAACTATTGGGTAATTTCTATAATTATTTAACATTAAAATACTTGTAAAACATACAAAAAGAATAGCCAGCTTGAAAAAATAGATTAGTCACTATTACTTTCTCTGCATTCCATTTTATAAACTTTAAAGAACTTTTCTAACCTTATAGAGAAACGTGCGCAGTTCAGTGCATACTGTTTTAACATCGATATTTTATTACTTAAGATACACTTTACACATAGTTGAATCGATAGATATGAAATCAGAATTTTATATTTCATTGATGTCACATACAGTAGCGGCCTGGCGAAAGTTATACAAAAGCTTTCAATTTGCTGGCAAATTGCTAGTAAATTGAAAGCTATTTTGAACACTCGCAAGCTACTATTGAAAAACAGCTGTCAAACGGTTGAAAGCTTTTGATCACTAGCCAGCTATCGTTGAACCCTTTGAACGCGAGCGTTGAACGCTCGTTAGCTTCAAAGCCTCCTCGACAGCCTCTATGTAATTACTAGAACTTATCAAATAAATGCGACTTAGAAAACACAAATCTCACCGTAATTCCGATAAAAAAAATACACATATAGTAAGATTGTCTGCCAGGGGCACAAACCAAGGGATATATTAAACGAAAATTACGACGAGACGGATCAAATATTTCCGTCAGTAAATTTTGAGAATATACCAGAGAATTAGGTGTAATGTTTATAACGTTATGGATTCATCATTACCTCGGTGACATGTATATTATAGTAATAAAGGCTGTTTGGAAGGAAATTATTGATGTGTAAACTTCGCCGAATCACTCACAAACTGAATAAAGTCCGAAGGACTTTATGTTAAGTTTGTGAAAGAAAGGCCAAGTTTACACATCAATAATTTTCGTAAAAACAGCCTTTATTACTTATAATTCCAAAATTAATGCATAAA
>JAULBM010290210.1:0-15788 GCA_032357055.1 Geukensia granosissima | reverse complement strand
AAATGCAGACAACAATATTCTGAATTTCTTGTGGAGAGTAAAAATCTGCAAATTATTATTAATTCGAATACAGTGTACATTAATACTGATGAGAATCTGCTTTTCATTGGAATTGCCTCGCATGGAATGTTGAATGACTTAATATGCCACAAATAGTATACCGAGAGTCATTGCCTTGTACAACTAAATATAAGGTTTCTGATAGGGTCATAAGCTCTAGTAATAAAGTATTCGAACTTTTAACTGGAGCACCGCGACTACCCGAAATGCTAGCTTGATCAAGATAGTTTTCGCGCATGTAATCTTCCTAAGTTCTGGTTCTTATGCTACTGGTGAGCGATTACCTCTTGACATATACATTCATTTTTATTCAACATTGCTAATTTTGAAACCACTGGGAGGATGTCTCTTTTCGTGGATCGGGAGTCTCCGAGGGCATACACGAGCACAGTTGTCTGACATGAAATTTATCAAATGATTGTTTTTTCGGAAATTTTCCTTATTTGTGGATTTGTTAAATTTCTGAACCAATTAAAAAACGAAATGATCTCGAAAAGTTTTGACTTCGGTAGTCGTCGGATTTGGCTTAACATATTGATTTGTTTGGATTTGAGTGTGTTTTTTGTTATGTTTAGATCTTGGACTTCCGACGTTTATTCAAATGCTACTGGTGAGTGGTTTGTCTTTGAAAATGACAAGAAGTCAAATATTTTTCGAACAGTAGAAGTTCGACATTCAAGAAATGATCATTGTAGTTTTCTTTTTCAGAGAGAAGCCTACGAGTTCATGGCCGTCATGGTATGTATGATTGATAATGTAAAACAACCTTAGTAAAGTGAAAAGCCATTGTTTTTTAATTGTGTTTTACAGTTAACAACTAATAGAGGAAAGAAAACCCTCGTACCAAATAATATCTCGGACAAGACAATTTTTGTGCATAACTAATAACAAACTTATTCATCTCATGGTAGCCTAAGACATGAGATGCTATGTAATCATCTGGATTCAGGAGAAGGTCATCGTGTACAATCATGACCTTTTTATGATCAGTAAATATAGAACAACCATCATGACCATTGTAGGACGTAACAACTGCAGATCCATTAAGATCTGTGATAAACAATATTGATGAGAATCTCATAAAAATGTTTTGCTTTTTATTGGAATTGCCTGGCATGGAATGCTGAATGAATTAATATACCACAGAGTCATTTCCTTTATCAGCAATGTACAACTGAATTTATGGTTTCTGATAATGTCAGAAGCTGTAGTAATAAAGCACTCAAATGTTTAACTGGAGCCGCGGCACTACCCAAAATATTACCTTCATCAAGAGAGTTTTCGCGCATGTAATTTTCCTTAGTTTTGGTTCAAATGCTACTGATGGCGGATTACTCCTTGTAATGTACATATAGGAAAATTCTCCATATACATTCAATATTGGTAAATTTATATTTTGAAACCAATTGATCGATGTCTATGATGGTGGACCGGAAGTTCAAGAGGGTATACACCAGCCAAGTTGTCGGACTTGTCTGACATGAAATTTATCAAACAGTTTTTTTCTGAAATTTGCTGTTTTTGTTAAAATTCTGAAGCACTAAAAAAAACCAGAAATTTCTAGAAAAGTATTGAACGAAGTAGTGGTTCTTCTCGTCGGATTTGGCTTAACATTTTGATTTGTTTGGATTTGAGTGGCTCTTTTCCTATCATTGAATCTTGGACTTCCTACGTTTGAGTTTAAATGCCCTTAAATATTTGAAATAATCCGAAAATAAAAATGTTTGACAGCTGATTTAATTCTATAATAATTTTCTTGTTGAAAGGAATTGAATTATCTTAAAAATAATTAGTGTAACAGACAATATTCTGTTAATTAATTATGTTGTTGATAAAGGTTTGTTTGTTTCATATATTTTTAAAGTCTTCATTTTCAAAATATATAAAAAGGAGATGTGACATGATTGTCCATGAGACATCCACCCACTAAATGACATTTAAATAGTTCAGTGATGATAAATGAAAGTCAATGTTCAAAGGATTTTCATGATTGGATTTAACTTAAGATTTGGCAATACACCAGTGCTAATCAGCCATATCAGACATAATGCTGTAATCACTAGTTTAATGAAGCAGGTAATATCTTTTTAAATTAAAGTTCCAAACCAAATAAGATAATACAATCATTCAATAAGATGATCTTCCTGAATGCATTTCAATAAGGTTACATCACAGGCCAGGGAATTCGAGATATTTTCTTAACAGTTTGACAACAAAAAGAAAACCAAAGGATGAAAATTTTACATTAAAAAATATTTGTCCAAATCTAGCACCGTGTGAGAAACTCGTTTCTCTCTTGATAGACGAAAAGTACAGTTTTTGGCTGAGTATGTAAAAGATCTATGATATACAACATTGGTGAAAATCTCTGAAAAGTGTTTTGCTATTTTTGGAAATTGAATCGTTTTAAAAGTTGCGTCAATATACCACAAACAATACACTTAGAGTTATTGCTTATACCGGCGATGTACAACTTAAGAATATCATAACCTCCAGTAATAAAATTACAGTATCTACTCTAATTTAAACTGGAATTCTACCACTTCCCGAAATTCTTCTTTCATCAATATAATTTTTGTTCATGTAATCTATAAACCTATATCCAAATCTAGAAGATAAAAGGAGAAATTAAGGGTAAGAACCTTTATTACAACTGACGAAGACATTAAGATAAAATATTATCATTGGCAGTTCGGGAATCAAGAAATGATTCTTCTGATATTTTTTTAGAGATCTTGGCGTCTTTAGTTGGTATGTATGATTGATAATGTAAAATAACCTTCAGAAAATGCCTTAAAGCCATATTGATAGACAATATTAATGACAATTGTGTAATTAACCTAATTCGACCAATGGTATCTTGAGAAATGAGATGCTATATCATCATTCAGATTCAGGGGAAAGGATATCACTGATGAAATCATTACCTAATTAAATCCATAGATTAAAATGCTTTTAAATATTAGAAATATAAATAATTGACAGCTTATTAACTATATTAAATGCTATAAATATCTTATTCTTGAAAAGAAAATATTTAGTGGGAAAGACAATATTTTGATAATTATCAGTGTTGTACATAAATGTTTGTTTTATATAATTTTTTAATTGTTTTTTAAAACAACATGAACAATGTAAAAAGATTAATGATGATAAATGCAAGCTAAGTTCAAAGGTTTTCCTTTGTAGAATTAATTTAATATTTGGCAATGCAATACAGCTAATAAGCCATAAACAAACGTGTAGGTTCTGTTATTGTGATAAACTGGAATCACAAGTTTTTCAAAGCAGACAACACCTATTCTAATTCAAATTCAAACTCTACCAAATAATGCGTTAATTGAATAGGAACGTCTTTCTGAATGTACTTTTTAAAGCTTATTTCATCTCGTTTTGAGTGATTCTTGTGATTTTCTTTTCAGAATTGCCCAGAAAAATTGGTATGTATGATTGACAAAGTAAAACAACCTTCATTAATAGTACTGTAAACAATTATTTTTTCGGTTGTGTGTTACAATTAGGAACTATATAAGGGAATGAAAAACCTCGTACCAAATTATCTGGGGAACGATTACTTTTGTGCATTAACAGTTATAAACTCATTTCATCTCGTTGTATCTTGAGAGATGATATGGTAGGTCATCATTTGGATTCAGAGGAAGGGATATCTAAGATGGAATCTGTAACTAATTGATTGGAATTTAAGTTTAGAGAGAAAACATTAAATATATTTTTCCAATAATCTAAAGAATATAAATATCTAACAGCTGGATTCAGGAGAAAAAATATCAATACATAATTAATTGAAATTAAAAATAAAAATATTTGACAGCTTATTAAATTCCGTAAATAATCTTATTCTTGAAAGAAATTGCGTTATCTTGAAAATAGTTAGTGTTAAAGATAATATTATATTAATTAATGATGTTGTACATAAAAGTTTGTTTGTTTTACATATTTAAATGTCTTTATTTTCAAAATTATGTAAATGTAGGTCAACGTTCAAAACATTATCATGATTGGAATTAATTTAAGATTTGGCAAAACACCACAGATAGTTAGCCTTATCAGACATCACTAGTTTCATAAAAAAGGCCATATCTATTTTAATTTAAAATCCCAACCATACAACATAATACAATTATACAATACGATGGTCTTCATGAATGTGTTTTACTACGCTTACCTCAGAAGTAAGGAATTTCGAGATATATTCTTTTCAGTTTGGCAACAAATAAAGATGAAAATTTTAAATTAAAAAAAATATTTGTCCAAATCAAGCACTGTACGAGAATATATCGATTATACTTTTTATCTTCTTATTTCTTTTCATACAGGAAAAATACACTTTTTAGCTGAGTATGTAAACATAACAAAATGAATATCCTATAAAGAGATACAATTTTCTATATATATATCAAATAGAAGATATTGCAAATAATACAAAATAATGTATATTGAAAATGATAAAAATATAGAGCAACCAGTTAAGGTAGTAACAACACCAAATGCATTTAGATTTACGATATTCATTAATTAGGACAATCTTATAAAAGGGTTTTGTTTTTTATGGAAAATTTCCTCACATGGAATGTTAAAAGAATTAATATACCTCATCCAATTCATAAGTTGGTATTGCTTATATTAGCAATGTATAATTTAATATATGGTTTCTGATAATGTCATACGATCTAGTATTAAAACTGCAATATCTACTCTAGCGTTTAACTGGAGCCCCACCACTACCGGAAATACTAATGTTACAAGATTGTTTTCGTGTATGTAATTTATAAACCTATATTGAAATGTAGAAGATAAAAAGGATGAATTAAGGTTAAGGGCCCTTTAAACAACTGATAAAAAACAGAAGGTAAAATAATATTCAAAACTTGCGCTAACTAAGGAATGATTCCTGTGATTTTCCTTTTTCAGAGATGATTAAAGACTCGGAAGGTATGTATAATTAATAATGTCAAATAACCTTCAGTAAAAGCCTTCAAGGCGTAATTATTTTACAATTGTGCAATAAAGCTAATATATCTCGAAGATATATTATAATTTGGACTCACCGGAAAATATCATTGAGGAAATCATAACCTAATTGATTGGAATTTAAGTGCAGATAATAAAATTACCGTTAATATTTGAAATAATAAAAAATAAAAAGTTTTCAAAGCATATTAAATTCTATAACTTATCTTACTTTTGAAAGGAATTGCACTATCTTCAAAATATTGAGTATGAAAGACAACCTTCCGCTAAATAATTATGTTGTACATTAAGGCTTGTTTGCTGCATAAAATTCGTAAATGTGTTTATTTTCATAACTTTGTTAATAGTTCAATGATGATAAATGCAAGTTAAGTTCAATGTTCAAAGAATTTTCCTGATTTGAATTTATTTAAGATTTGACAGTACACCACAGCCAATAAACTATGACAAACATTGCGTGTATAAATATGTTTTTGTGTAATGCTGGAATCCGCAGCTAATATCTATTCTCATTTAAAATCAAAACCATTATATATAATACATTTTTCAATCATTATGCCGCTCTTCCTGATGTGTTTTAATAAGCTCACCTCACAGGCCAGGGAATTCGAGATCTATTCTAATCCGTTTGTAAGTTAAAAAAATAAAAGGATGAAAGTTTCTAAATTCAACGAATATTTGTCCAAATCAAGCACTGTACCAGAAAAGAAGGTCATACCAATTATCTTCTGTTTTCTCTTCATACAGTAAAAAATGCACTTTTTGGCTTAGTATGTAAAAATAGCAAACTGAACCTGCTATAAAAACCTGCACTTGTCGATACATGTACATGTATCAAATGGAGATATTGAAAATAATTCCAGATTTTAAATGAATGTATCTTCTTTTTGATTCGATCGGTTAACCAAGAGCACCTATTGTATGGAGTAATAACTGCAAATCCATTTAGATCTATGATATAAACTGTTGATAAGAATCTCTTAAAAGTGTTTTTAAAAGAGCTTTCTATGGGAATAGCCTAGCGTGGAATAATGAATGAATGCATATTTCACATTGAGAGTCATTGCTTAAAATAGCAATAAACACCTAAATATATGGTTGATGATATTGTCATAAGCTCTGGTAATAAAACATGCAACATCTATTCTAAATTTTTACTGGACTTCCAACACGTGCTAAATTACTACCTTCATCTAGAAAGTTTTCGTGTATGTAATTTATCAACCTATATTTAAATGTAGGAAATGAAATGAAAAAATTAAGGACAAAGGAAACTTGATAAAAACTGTAAAAATCAGAATGTAAAATATGATTCAAACATTGGAAGTGCGAGAACTAAGGAGTGATTCTTGTGATTTTCTTGTGAAAAAAGAATTAACATACCACAAACAGTACATCGAGAGTCATTGACTTTATCAGCAATGTACAACTAGATATATGGTTTCAGAGAATGTCTTAAGCTCTTGTATTAAACTTCAATATCTAATATAACGTTTAACTGGAGCCCCGCCACTACCCGAAATATACTAATGTCATCAAGATTGTTTTCGTATATGTAATTTATAAACTTATATTGAAATGTTTTCATATTTGGATAAGAATACAACGAGATGTTAGTATTTATGATTAATCAAGTTAAACAACCTTCATTAAAAGTCCTATAAACAATTATTATTACGATTGTGTGTCACAAATAAGAACATAACCTCGTACCAAATTATATGCGGAACGATAAATTTCGTGGATTAACATCAATATACAAATGAAAGATGTGTCATGATCCTGTATCACGATGAACATTAAACTCTAGATAAAATATAGGTTTTTTAATATGGCTTAATGTGAGGCTAAAGCATTTTTATCCTTTAACATAGGCATACCATATTTGGCACATGATTGTATAATCCTAAGACAATATGTTGAATAATTCACCACATCAATAGTAACTTGACCTTTGACCTCACGTTCAAAATTGTTTTTTTAAATGATTTTTGTCCGGTTCTCTTTTATTCTTTGACATAGACATACGCAATTTTGGCACATGGGTGTTATTTTTGAGACTATTCATCGTGTACAATCATGACCTTTTTATGATCTTGACTTTTGACCTCAAGGTCAAAATTAAGGTACTTAACAATGGATTCTTTTCCGTGCACAACTTTTTCCTGATGTATTATAAACCTTTATTAAAATGTAGAAAATTAAATGAGACATAAAAAACAAAAAAGTTAAAGGAGAAATGATACAGACCAGAAAGTATAATGGTTAGTCAAACATTAGAAGTGCGGTAACCATGGAATTATCTTTGTGATTTTCTTTCTTAGAGTTTAGGGCGATAGTATAAAGTTTTCTAACATCTTGTTCTTTATGATTGATAATATAAAAGCGTAAGGGTCTGTAATTGACATTTATTATTACAATTGTGTGTTACAGTTCAGAACTATATAACGGAATGAATTTTGCACCGATAAGTATTTCGAACTGAATAATTTTCCTGCATTAAAAGTAACAAACCTTACTTCTCACGGTATCAGAGAAAAACATTGCCCTTCAATACTTGCACTTATCCCAAAAATATAAATATTTGACAGTTTATTGAACTCTGTATTTATTCTTATTCTTTAAAGGGGTTGAACCATCTTTTGTATTACGTGTGAAAAACACTATTCTACTTACAAATTATGTTGAACATAAAGGTTTGATTATTGTACATACGTATATTATTTGTAAACGTATTTATTTTCAAAACTATGTAAACAGTTCAGTGATGATAGATTAAGGTCAACGTTTAAAGGAATTTCATGATTGCAATTTATTTAAAATTTGTCAATATACCACGGCTTATTAGCCTCATCAGACATAACGTGTATGATCTGTTATTGTGTAATGCTGAAATCGCTAGCATTACAACGCAGGCCTTCCATACTAAATAATACAATCTTTCAATGCGATGGTCTTTTTGAATGTGTTTTAAATAGCTTACCTCACAGGTCAGGAAATTCGAAATATTTTTTTAACAGTTTGACAACAAAAAGAACACGAAATCATGAAAATTTTAAATTCAAATATTATTCGTCCAAATCAAGAACTGTACGAGAAAATATCGATCATACTTATTTTTTTCTTTTTTCTCTTCATACAGGAAAAGTCAATTTATTTTTGACAGAGTATGTAAACGTAAAAAAAATGAACAGCCTTAAAAAAACAGACAATTGTATATACATGTGTCAAATAATTCAAAACATAATTTATTTATGTTCTTGTTTTTTAATTATCAGTAATTATAGAACAACCATCATGACCATTGTAGGACGTAACAACTGCAGATCCATTACGATCTGTGATAAACAATATTGATGAGAATCTCATAAAAATGTTTTGCTTTTTATTGGAATTGCCTGGCATGGAATGCTGAATGAATTAATATACCACAGAGTCATTTCCTTTATCAGCAATGTACAACTGAATTTATGGTTTCTGATAATGTCAGAAGCTGTAGTAATAAAGCACTCAAATGTTTAACTGGAGCCGCGGCACTACCCAAAATATTACCTTCATCAAGAGAGTTTTCGCGCATGTAATTTTCCTTAGTTTTGGTTCAAATGCTACTGATGGCGGATTACTCCTTGTAATGTACATATAGGAAAATTCTCCATATACATTCAATATTGGTAAATTTATATTTTGAAACCAATTGATCGATGTCTATGATGGTGGACCGGAAGTTCAAGAGGGTATACACCAGCCAAGTTGTCGGACTTGTCTGACATGAAATTTATCAAACAGTTTTTTTCTGAAATTTGCTGTTTTTGTTAAAATTCTGAAGCACTAAAAAAAACCAGAAATTTCTAGAAAAGTATTGAACGAAGTAGTGGTTCTTCTCGTCGGATTTGGCTTAACATTTTGATTTGTTTGGATTTGAGTGGCTCTTTTCCTATCATTGAATCTTGGACTTCCTACGTTTGAGTTTAAATGCCCTTAAATATTTGAAATAATCCGAAAATAAAAATGTTTGACAGCTGATTTAATTCTATAATAATTTTCTTGTTGAAAGGAATTGAATTATCTTAAAAATAATTAGTGTAACAGACAATATTCTGTTAATTAATTATGTTGTTGATAAAGGTTTGTTTGTTTCATATATTTTTAAAGTCTTCATTTTCAAAATATATAAAAAGGAGATGTGACATGATTGTCCATGAGACATCCACCCACTAAATGACATTTAAATAGTTCAGTGATGATAAATGAAAGTCAATGTTCAAAGGATTTTCATGATTGGATTTAACTTAAGATTTGGCAATACACCAGTGCTAATCAGCCATATCAGACATAATGCTGTAATCACTAGTTTAATGAAGCAGGTAATATCTTTTTAAATTAAAGTTCCAAACCAAATAAGATAATACAATCATTCAATAAGATGATCTTCCTGAATGCATTTCAATAAGGTTACATCACAGGCCAGGGAATTCGAGATATTTTCTTAACAGTTTGACAACAAAAAGAAAACCAAAGGATGAAAATTTTACATTAAAAAATATTTGTCCAAATCTAGCACCGTGTGAGAAACTCGTTTCTCTCTTGATAGACGAAAAGTACAGTTTTTGGCTGAGTATGTAAAAGATCTATGATATACAACATTGGTGAAAATCTCTGAAAAGTGTTTTGCTATTTTTGGAAATTGAATCGTTTTAAAAGTTGCGTCAATATACCACAAACAATACACTTAGAGTTATTGCTTATACCGGCGATGTACAACTTAAGAATATCATAACCTCCAGTAATAAAATTACAGTATCTACTCTAATTTAAACTGGAATTCTACCACTTCCCGAAATTCTTCTTTCATCAATATAATTTTTGTTCATGTAATCTATAAACCTATATCCAAATCTAGAAGATAAAAGGAGAAATTAAGGGTAAGAACCTTTATTACAACTGACGAAGACATTAAGATAAAATATTATCATTGGCAGTTCGGGAATCAAGAAATGATTCTTCTGATATTTTTTTAGAGATCTTGGCGTCTTTAGTTGGTATGTATGATTGATAATGTAAAATAACCTTCAGAAAATGCCTTAAAGCCATATTGATAGACAATATTAATGACAATTGTGTAATTAACCTAATTCGACCAATGGTATCTTGAGAAATGAGATGCTATATCATCATTCAGATTCAGGGGAAAGGATATCACTGATGAAATCATTACCTAATTAAATCCATAGATTAAAATGCTTTTAAATATTAGAAATATAAATAATTGACAGCTTATTAACTATATTAAATGCTATAAATATCTTATTCTTGAAAAGAAAATATTTAGTGGGAAAGACAATATTTTGATAATTATCAGTGTTGTACATAAATGTTTGTTTTATATAATTTTTTAATTGTTTTTTAAAACAACATGAACAATGTAAAAAGATTAATGATGATAAATGCAAGCTAAGTTCAAAGGTTTTCCTTTGTAGAATTAATTTAATATTTGGCAATGCAATACAGCTAATAAGCCATAAACAAACGTGTAGGTTCTGTTATTGTGATAAACTGGAATCACAAGTTTTTCAAAGCAGACAACACCTATTCTAATTCAAATTCAAACTCTACCAAATAATGCGTTAATTGAATAGGAACGTCTTTCTGAATGTACTTTTTAAAGCTTATTTCATCTCGTTTTGAGTGATTCTTGTGATTTTCTTTTCAGAATTGCCCAGAAAAATTGGTATGTATGATTGACAAAGTAAAACAACCTTCATTAATAGTACTGTAAACAATTATTTTTTCGGTTGTGTGTTACAATTAGGAACTATATAAGGGAATGAAAAACCTCGTACCAAATTATCTGGGGAACGATTACTTTTGTGCATTAACAGTTATAAACTCATTTCATCTCGTTGTATCTTGAGAGATGATATGGTAGGTCATCATTTGGATTCAGAGGAAGGGATATCTAAGATGGAATCTGTAACTAATTGATTGGAATTTAAGTTTAGAGAGAAAACATTAAATATATTTTTCCAATAATCTAAAGAATATAAATATCTAACAGCTGGATTCAGGAGAAAAAATATCAATACATAATTAATTGAAATTAAAAATAAAAATATTTGACAGCTTATTAAATTCCGTAAATAATCTTATTCTTGAAAGAAATTGCGTTATCTTGAAAATAGTTAGTGTTAAAGATAATATTATATTAATTAATGATGTTGTACATAAAAGTTTGTTTGTTTTACATATTTAAATGTCTTTATTTTCAAAATTATGTAAATGTAGGTCAACGTTCAAAACATTATCATGATTGGAATTAATTTAAGATTTGGCAAAACACCACAGATAGTTAGCCTTATCAGACATCACTAGTTTCATAAAAAAGGCCATATCTATTTTAATTTAAAATCCCAACCATACAACATAATACAATTATACAATACGATGGTCTTCATGAATGTGTTTTACTACGCTTACCTCAGAAGTAAGGAATTTCGAGATATATTCTTTTCAGTTTGGCAACAAATAAAGATGAAAATTTTAAATTAAAAAAAATATTTGTCCAAATCAAGCACTGTACGAGAATATATCGATTATACTTTTTATCTTCTTATTTCTTTTCATACAGGAAAAATACACTTTTTAGCTGAGTATGTAAACATAACAAAATGAATATCCTATAAAGAGATACAATTTTCTATATATATATCAAATAGAAGATATTGCAAATAATACAAAATAATGTATATTGAAAATGATAAAAATATAGAGCAACCAGTTAAGGTAGTAACAACACCAAATGCATTTAGATTTACGATATTCATTAATTAGGACAATCTTATAAAAGGGTTTTGTTTTTTATGGAAAATTTCCTCACATGGAATGTTAAAAGAATTAATATACCTCATCCAATTCATAAGTTGGTATTGCTTATATTAGCAATGTATAATTTAATATATGGTTTCTGATAATGTCATACGATCTAGTATTAAAACTGCAATATCTACTCTAGCGTTTAACTGGAGCCCCACCACTACCGGAAATACTAATGTTACAAGATTGTTTTCGTGTATGTAATTTATAAACCTATATTGAAATGTAGAAGATAAAAAGGATGAATTAAGGTTAAGGGCCCTTTAAACAACTGATAAAAAACAGAAGGTAAAATAATATTCAAAACTTGCGCTAACTAAGGAATGATTCCTGTGATTTTCCTTTTTCAGAGATGATTAAAGACTCGGAAGGTATGTATAATTAATAATGTCAAATAACCTTCAGTAAAAGCCTTCAAGGCGTAATTATTTTACAATTGTGCAATAAAGCTAATATATCTCGAAGATATATTATAATTTGGACTCACCGGAAAATATCATTGAGGAAATCATAACCTAATTGATTGGAATTTAAGTGCAGATAATAAAATTACCGTTAATATTTGAAATAATAAAAAATAAAAAGTTTTCAAAGCATATTAAATTCTATAACTTATCTTACTTTTGAAAGGAATTGCACTATCTTCAAAATATTGATATGAAAGACAACATTCGGCTAAAAAATTATGTTGTACATTAAGGCTTGTTTGTTGCATATAATTCGTAAATGTGTTTATTTTCATAACTATGTTAATAGTTCAATGATGATAAATGCAAGTTAAGTTCAATGTTCAAAGAATTTTCCTGGTTTGAATCTATTTAAGATTTGGCAGTACACCACAGCCAAAAACCATGTCAAACATAACGTGTATAATATTTTTTTGTGTAATGCTGGAATCCGCAGTCAATATCTATTCTAATTTAAAATCCAAATAATACATTTATTCATTCATTATGCCGCTCTTCCTGACTGTGTTTTAAAAAGCTCACCTCACAGGCCAGGAAATTCAAGATCTATTCTAATCAGTTTGACAGTTAAAAAGAAAACAAAAGGATGAAAATTTTAAATTCAACGATTATTTGTTCAAATCAAGCACTGTACGAGAAAAGAAGTTCATACCAATTATCTTCTGTTTTCTCCTCATACAGTAAAAAATTAACTTTTTGGTTTAGTATGTAAAAGTAGCAAACTGGACCTGCTATAAAAACAGACACTTGTCGATACATGTATCAAAGGGAGATATTGAAAATAATACAAGACTTTAAATGAATGTATTTTTTTATTTAATTAGTTAACCTAGAGCACCCATTGTATGGAGTAACTATTGCAAATCCATTTAGATCTATGATATATACTGTTGATAAGAATCTTAAAAGTGTTTTTTAAAAGAGCTTTCTATGGAAATAGCCTACCATGAAATGCTAAATGAACTCATATGCCACATTGAGAGTCTTTGCTTAAAATAGCAATGAACAACTAAATATATGGTTAATGATAATGCCATAAGCTCTGGTAATAAAACATGCAACATCTATTCTATTTTGTAACTGGAATTCCAGCACGTCCCGAATTACTACCTTCATCTAGATAGTTTTCATGTATGTAATTTATTAACCTATATTTCAATGTATGTAGGAAATTAAATGCAAATTATGGACAATGGAAACTTGAAAACATATGTTAAAATCAGAAGGTAACATATTATTCAAACATTAGAAGTGCAAGAACTAAGGAGAGATTCTTGTGATTTTCTTTTTCAGAGAGAAGGTTCCGACTTTCTGGTATGTATGATTGATAAAGTAAAACAGCCTTCATTAATAGTCCTATAAACAATTATTATTACGATTGTGTATAACAATTAGGAACTATATAAAGGAAGGAAAAACTCGTACCAAATTTTTTGGGGAACGATAACTTTTGTGCATTAACAGTAATAAACCAATAGAAGATGTGACATGATCCTGCATGATCTTGGACATTTTACTCTAAATCAAATATAGTTTTTTGACATGGCTTGGTGTGAAGCTTAAGCATTTTTTTACTTTGATATAAGCATACCATATTTGGCACATGATTGTATAATCATGAGACGACATGTTGAATAATTCATCACATCAATGTTACCTTGACCTTTGACCTCACGTTCAAAATTATATTTTTTACAATGATTTTGTGTCCGGTTCTGCTTTATTCTAAGACATAGACATACTAAATTTTGGCACATGGGTGTTATTTTTAGACTATTCATCGTGTTCATTCATGGCCTTTTAATGATCTTAACTTTTGACCTCAAGGTCAAAATTTAAGTACTTTACAATGGATTCTTTTCCGTGCACAACTTTATCGCTGATGTATTAAAAGCCTTTATTAAAATGTAGGAAATTAAATGAGAAATAAAAAACAAAAGAAACATAAAAAAGAAATGATACAGACCAGAAGGTAAAATGTTAATCAAACATTAGAAGTGCGATAACCAACGAATGATCTTTTCTTTCTTAGAGGTGAGGGCGATAGTATAAAGTTTTCTAACATCTTGTTCTGTATGATTGATAATATAAAAGCATTAGGGTCTGTAATTAACATTTATTATTACAATTGTGTGTTACAGTTCAGAGCCATATAACGGAACGAATTTTGTACCAAATAGTATTTCGAACAAAATACATTTCGTCCATTAAAACTAACAAACCTTATTCATCTCATGGTCTACTAAGATGTAAGATCTAGTAATAAAACTACAATATCTACTCTAACGGTTAACTGGAGCCCCACCACTACCCGCGATAATAACCTCATCAAGGTTGTTTTTGTGTATGCAATTTATATAGAAGATAAAAGGATAAATTAAGAGTACGGACTTTTTTTAAACAACTGATAAAGAACAGAAGGTAAAATATTATTACAAAATTGCGAGAACTAAAGAATGATTCCTGTAATTTTCCTTTTCAGAGATGATTGAAGTCCCGATGGGTATGTATAATTAATATTGTCAAACAACCTTCAGTAAAAGCCTTAAGGAGGTTCGGGTGTCTTCCGCCATCTTGGATCGCAAATTGTGGTATTGACTTTTTCTAGAATTGCAAATAATATTTATAGGGAAAACATATTGTTATGAAATGTAAACTGAATAATCATATTGTAATTCTTCATTAAATGGCATATTCGTTTTTTATGCATTCACAGAGGATAAAGAGCTTTTAAACATTGAAAAAATTTAATGGCGTCAGGGGAGATAACTCCAATGACTTAATTTTATAAAGGATTGCACTACAGAATTAAAGATTTGTTAACAAAACAAGAAAACGAGATCGGTGATCCTAATTTCTTTTTTTATTTTCTGATAATATATGATAAAAGCTATCCTTTTCTTTTTTATTTTAGAATTCTATCGTTTTATGTACTCTACATCGAGAAAAATGTAGTTTTTCCCTATATAATCAACAGCAAATGTAGGATTTTGCACTAACCATTGCTAGAAAACGAGACCGGTGACATAAACATTTGATTGTAATTTTTCGGACAGCACAATGAAGGTTATCTTTTGACAAAGTATAAAAAAATTCTATCGATGTTTATTTAGACCCCCGAACCTCCTTAAATGTCAATCTTGATGCTTGTGTCACCACTTCAGCATTTTCTTATAGGTTAGATACCACTATCCATATCTTGCGAGGAGAATCTAAAGCCCCAGTCAGGGAACTTGAAAACGGAATCCTACCCAAGCCAACTTTCAAAGAAATGAAATCTTTTTTTTCGTTTGGAAACGACTTTGAAGGCAACATGTAGCCTAACAATACGCAATATTCATATTACGAATTCCGTAATTTTTTCACCGTCAAAATTCCGTTATTACGCATCTGACATCA
>JAULBM010290199.1:0-15788 GCA_032357055.1 Geukensia granosissima | reverse complement strand
CTGATGACCTCAGAGGATACTGTAATAATTCAATTTGTCTATAAACTTCTTAACAGTTTGGCTGAGGAAAAAAATGATAAGTTTTCTGGTAGAGATATATAAATCAGTTTTTTTATTTTTATTTTATTTCTATATTTAATTAACCTATTGAACGTCATATAGTACATGCATTTATGTATCTATATTATTTCTTTGTGCTTATATAGATTGATTTATTATTGGAATGTATTAGTAAAATGTTATTTTAAGTTAATTTACACTATTACAAATTATACATGCACCAATATCATTTTGCCATTCAGAATTAAGTCACTGTGCTTGCTGACCCTAGCATTTCCAAGATTTGATATATTATATATACATTTTTTTTATTCATCAATTATGTTTAATCAAATGTAATTAATTGTATATTCTGATTTAACATGTGATTATTCTGCTCTATATGCGCGCATTAATTGCAATAAATATTTTGTCTTGTCTTGTCTTGTAACCTCCTCAATGGATCGAACTAGTAATTTTCAACTAAATTAATTAACAATTATTTTTTAAGAGGGGCGTGTCAATGGGCGGAGTTTACACCTTATTCTTGAATCACTTCCGAATAGGAAATATTCTCCCCGCCTACTTTTCCCGCTCAAATTAAAACTAAGTCTTATACCACAAAACTACAACAAGATATAAAGTATTACTTTAATGATCTGATCCATTTGATGATTAATCCATAAATTTTTAATTCATAATACAAATTTTCATTAAATATATATTCTTATTAATATCTTATATTCTATTTTGATGACAAACTACTTTTAAAGAAAAAAATCTCGCGAGAGATTGAACGTTACTGCCCTCTATTACACTCTGGTATTCAGATACTGTAGATTTCACACGTTACCCAAAGAGCAGTACAATGCTGCTATTTATGATTTTCCGATAACGGTGCATCACATTCTTGCACCGACTGCCCTTGTGTAGGATCAATAAAGCGTTGGAAAGGTGTGCACAATAGACAACATCATGTCAAACGTGGAACGTATTCCTCCAGAGACTCTTACGATCAGATTAAGCCGTAAGGAATCTGGTGTCTCATGGGGATTCCGTCTGCAGGGTGGGACGGATTTTAACATTCCGCTTTCTGTACAGTCGGTAGGTATTTTTTTTTAAGTCAGAAAAGTTTTTAAGAATACTTTTGTGTGCGATGTGGAAGAATGTAAAGACTACGGTTAATTTTCATAAGGTGGGAGATTTTGACATGCTATGCTTTTAACAGTATAATACTGCCCAAGTTTTTAAACTGAATTTTTGAAAAGCCTCTAGGGAAAAATAAAATATGTTATTTATTGTTAAATAATTTGTCCAAAGTTAAAATTTTCATCATTATATGTTTCAGCAATTATTTTCTCATAAACACAGAGGCATTCAGCCAATAGCATGGGGATATCACTTTCACAAACCCCAAATAAGGTCATGTGGTTACACACAGATACACACACACATGTAAAGGTTACCAGATGTAAATAGAAAGTGAATGGGAAGTTCATTCTTCAGATAATTAATGGAATGTCAGATTCAACAGGTTACTGACATTAATTAGTTATTTCAAAAATACACTTGTATGAATATTCTTGTACATGGTGTAATACTTCCACCCACCTTTATTATTGAGGAAAAAAATTTAAAAATAGTGTTTAGCACTTGTTGGGAAGGAGGGGTTGAAAGTTATTAATGTCCTACACAGCAAATTATTGCTCTCAGTTTGACAGTATCAACACTGTGGGGGTGGAGAGGTTGACAGTTATTAACATCCTACACAGCAAAATAAATGCTCTCTGTCTGACATAATAATCAACACTTTTTCACTGCACATTCTCATTAGGCATGTTTATAAAATATTTAATTTTTATTTAACTTCTTTCTCAAATTTGAAAATATAAGTTAAATAAAAATGTCATTTGGCTTTTTTTGTCTTAAAATTTAGATTATCCTAAAGAAAAGTCATTTTGTTGGAATACCAGACATATTCGATATACAGTTTTTTTTTCAAAAAATGAAAACTTTTAGAAGGGGAGATAACTTTAAAAACAAATTAGTACAAAGAAAACACTATGAGTACTGATTAATTTAATGTTGCTTTATGTTCAGTGGCAAATATTTCATGCATATTCAGGACGAGAGAATTTTCATGAATGATGGTGAATGAATCCTGCTTTGTACTAGACTGAGACACTGAGCAAGATTTTGCTCAAAACAGCAACAGTCTGCAGTAACATATATATGCCAATTTACCCAGACACATTATTCTGACTATGGGCAGACCAGTCTTTGCTGTTGCTCCTAAATGCTGTATGCTTAGCAGAAAAGCAGCAAATACTAATTTTAATGTGTTTGGTTTGAACCCACCAGGGATCAAACCCACAAACTTCTGCTTCTGCATTTGAGGAAAGTACACTAACCATTACACCACCAGGGCAGTCAATGTGATTTTTGGCATTTTGTTTGTACCAGGCAAACAAGAATACTGAACCCCAGATATTATTTAATTTTCTGAGAGCCTTTTAGGAAAAAAGCTATCTTTTTACAATGTTTATAAAATTTAGATTATTCTGATGTTTTTTCCTCTATCTGCAAAATTGTGAATTTCACCTAAATAAGCTGAGCTTGTTCCAACAGAAACTTGGATTTAAGAAGACTGATTAGTTTAAAAGCTCAATATTGTACTCTTACTGAATATTTTGTCAAAATTAATGAAAACATACAGTGATTTATTTTAAAATGTTATTAATGGTAAATGATCATGCTTATAATTCTACTATCTGTTTGTTGATACTTATAATTCCGCCAGTTATTTATTGATACTTATAAAACCGCTAGTCATTTTGTCAATTCTTAAAATACAGTCAGTCATTTGTCAAAGTAGAACAGCATACATGTGACCCTGGATTTTGTACATGCTAGTGCAATAATGACCAGCCCAATCTGTCACTTTTGGACTATTTATCCAGATTTGGACTATTTTAAGCAGAGCTGCCTCATACTAGTATTAATTTTTACTTTTGTCCCAAGGTTGAATTTTTTGCTGTTTTAAACTTGGTCATTATTGAAAAAAAGCCTAAAATTTGTTGATAATAATGTTGCTACTTATTACATGGGCACCAGCTACAGGTCCCTTTCAAGAACCCTGTTCAGAGGCGGATCCAGACTTTTGGAAAAGGGGGTCCACTATTTGTGACCTCTTGAATCATCAAATTTTCTCCATTTCTAATGGAGATTAGGACCAAAATTTACCCCAAACTTATCATTTTTGTGTTTCAAAGGCGAGCCTGGGCCCCCTGCTACCCCCTGGATCCGCCACTGCTGTTGACTGGATTTTTAGCTCACAGTCATGTACTATGGCCCTTTCTAAAATTTATTTTCAAAATTTATGTTTTGCAAGAGTTGTTTCCCTTGATAGGAAGTACAGCCAAATTCATTATGTTCATGTAAGGCTGAGTTACAATTATAATCAGAGATATCTTTGGACATGATTAGGATTCATTTAGTTTCTACATTAACTACAATTTTTAATGTCTTGTACTGCGTATGGATGATTTTTGTAAATTCACTTGCCCACTTTTGGCAGTCCACTATTGCTTGCTCAAATTTGACCTCAGATTTTGTAAAATATATAAATATTAGAGCTCAAATCAATTGATGAAAGCACAGTGAACTGCGTTTGATTTTGTTACAATTGAAATGACATGTTTACTTCAAAGGGTAAATACAAGGCACTTTTTAAAAGTTTTGCTTACTCTGTGCCCACTCCCATGGTAAGCAAGTGGATTTGACAAAGTTGTACTAAGCTGTAGGACATCGTAACATGCTTAATTTACAGACATTGTCCTTGTGCTATCCTTTTCTATGGTGACATGTACATGTCATCAATAAAAAGCATAACTGGAAGCCAGACGTTTGGAAATTAGTTTTCAAAAAGGCTCTTTTACACTTAATGAAGGCCTGGCTACCCTTACACCAAATAGGTGGTAACAAAATTGGGAACAAAACATCTGAGTATAATATGGTATAGGTTTAATATCTTTTCTCATTTCATGATCTTGGCTTTCTCATTATCATGGATAAATTTGATATCTTTTTGACAAGTTACAAAATATGCTTATACAGTGTCATATATAAAATGGTACCAGGGACACAGTATTTCTTTAGAAGTTGATATATTTTATTTTAATAAGGCTCCAATTTCACATGTTTTTGTTGTGTTGTTTACTTAAACTAGTTATAGATTTTGACGTGCCTAAGGCATAGGCTTACAGATACCCCTTAGTCAGGTCAACAATAACTTGATGTTTGATAGAATTTAAATATTAGACACATTCCTTTTAATATTATGCAAATATTTCTTTAAAGGGATTTATATGTAAAAGGTGTCATGTAAAATTGCTGTTCAATTTAATGAAAAGCTAGATTTGGGAGTTAATGTACAGATATCAATTAGTATTTTTAATATACTTATAAAGTTGCAAACTCTGAATTTTTCTTGATTTTTGAGACTGTTACTTTTAATTTTGACATCTGAAAATTTCATTGTTGATTGTAGGTTGCTTTATATCCATTTTCAGATAAAACTATTGATGAATTAACATGGCTTACACAGACACATGAACATATGTAATTGGGGGATATTTATGATGAAATATATATTATGAATATCTCATTGTAATTTGAATTTTCTAACATCCAAAATGCCTTTATTTTTGAAACCTACAGAATTTTACTTTAATCTCATAACATTCACCTGTGCCCTTTAATAGAAGGATGTCAAATATCAATGGTTAAATGACATTTTTGTGTGAAATTTTATATCTGGGCAGAGTCTTCAATTATCTTGAAATTGACAGGTAGAATGTAATTTAAATTTCCGATTTCTCTCCTTAGATGTTATGAAATTATTAAGATACCGAAGCATTCTAGTTTTAAAATAACCTTTTCAATAGATTGTCAATGATATGATATTGAGTAGATAAATCTGGAAATTCATAAATTTTATCCAACCAAACTTAAAAGATTGTTCTGTAATGAGAAAATATTTTTTTTTGAGTTAACAATCCTGTTTGAAGTCCATTTCCTTTTTCAACATCTTTTGGCAGAACCTCTTTATTTCTTTATACCCTAACAACATGTACAAAAGAGGATATTTTTTATTTACCTACATGTATGTTTGGTGTTGAATTCATTATCATTTTGAATTTAAGGTAAATTTATGTTAGGTAAATCCTGGAACCATCAGCAAGTCAGGCTCTTGTTAATTAAACCTGTTTCATGTTCCAGTTACAGTAAATTCAGAGAACATTAATATTGCAGCATAAATGCTGCTAAATTTACCAATTTCATAAATTCTAAGGTAAATCCCAGTCAAGATTTATACCTGTATATTTTACCTGTTTCATATTTGAGGCAAGTTCTGTAAGTATTACAAATAGGATCTTACATGTATGCATTTTACCTGCTTCATATTTAAGGTAATTCCTGACAATTTTTAGGTAGGGCCCTATATATATTGCCCACTTCATAATTTGAGTAAATTCTAACAGTAACCATGTTAATTTACCTGTTTCATGTTTTAGGTAAATCCTAATGGTACTGCAGACAGGGCTGGACTACGAGCAGGAGATGGAATCCTGTATATCAACCAAGTCAACACCGATCAGCTGTCTCACGAACAAGCCAAGATGGAACTTATCAGATCAGGCAATGAAGTATACATGACCGTAATTAGGTATTTACTTGAATCAATTTTTACCATGTAAGGCGCAAATTAGGCATCCTGAAGTGATTAAATTGCTCATGCAGGGATCATTAAAACACAAAATGCTAATATCATTGTTGTCTTTTAATTTGTGGAGAGGTTGCAGATTTAAACATCAGCTATAAGTCAGACAAGGAAACATAATGAAAAAACCCAAAACTTCCAAGAAAAGATTTCACCAAAAATATAATTGCCCAATCTAAAGACATTCATTTTGAAATTTCAGAGCAGTAAAATTGCATTTAGAAAAATTGAAATTCCTTGAATTCTTGAAAACATTTGTATAATCTGTTATTCATTTCTTATCAACAGTTGGCTTAAATCATAGATAATAGCTTTGGAGTCTTGTCAGTGGAGATGATATTGTTCAGCAGTTGTAAGCTGTGATAATGCAGTGTTAAACAATTCAAAAAAGAAGCTTGAGTCATTTACTAGGGGAGATTTCTCAAAGAGCTAACTCCAAATCTTGCTAAATATTTCTTAAAAGCAAAAAAAAAGCATATCTAATTTTTCTAGTAGGCCAATCCAGTCTGGTTTATCAATAGTTGGCAGTTGAGGTCTTAGTCTTATGATGCTTAATACCAGGACTGATATCAAAAGTGCCTTATAACTATGCATTCATCACATATTTAAACATTCGAGTCAATAACTTCCAAGATGTGATGTGTTCTGACATAAAATACCCTGAGAATATTCAGGAATTAGTGATATTTTTTTTAATAAATGAATTTTCCAAGGCCAAAACATCATATGCCTGCTTAAAGTTATTTGCCTGCCCATATTTCTCTTACTTGCAAGTCTATGAGACCTACCTTAAAAATATGTTTGTTTGCTGTTTCCGACTGTACTCTCAGATTGTAGGATCCATAGGAAGAAAAAATATTTTATTTTATCAACAGTGATGCAGACGATACCAGCAACATGACACCGGCAGTAACGGGAATATCCAGATCGAATAAAAAAGATATTTTTAAAATTGGCACAATAAAAATTTTTACAGTCGGGCCGATTTTTAAGGGTCGGTCGGTAAACAGCAAACAAACAATATTTTATTTTAGGCCTGACATGTTAAAAAGCAAATCTGAAATGATAGATAATATAAAGTAAACTTTAACTGATCCTTTTAACAGAAAAAAAAATATCAATAGTAATTTCTCTAACTTCCATAATAAACCTAGTAATTATTTGATATTTTATTAAAGAGGTGCAGTGGAAGTATGGAAACCGAAGGTAACACCAATGTCCGATCTGAGACCACAGGAACTACGACAGATTCAAACTGCTACTGGGGACATCATCACAGCTGCACAGAAAACATCACTGGCCAAGGATGGTCCTATGGTATGGTTGTATTATTATTTGAATTGTATTGAACATTAAAAGATTAACAGAAAATGTCTGCAAATTTTGCTCCCACTCTTTAAAGTTGTGTACTTAGCTGAGAAGCAGTAAAAAACCAATTTTATTTCTTTGGTTTGACCTGGCTGGGGATGTTTCATAATGAACAGCTAATATCTGCTGAAGGATAAAGCTGAATTAGGTGAAGTTCCACTAAGGTCATATTTTGGCTCCAAAAATAGAAATGTTGAATAATTGTAAATGTCACATTTCAGTTATTGAATTCTTCATATTTGAATAAGGAAAATATTTATTTTAAACTTCATACCAGTATTTCATATCAGATAAGGCCGCATCAAGTTGGTTTTAGATTCTCTTCCACATCAACCTAAATGATGGGATGGCTGATCTAATGGGTTTTTTTAACCTTGTAACTAATGCTTGTTCCACCATTAAAGACCAGAAGTCCCAGAAAATATTCTCTAAAAGTTTCCAGTCCAGTACTAAAGTATTTTGTGAAATTTAGGTACCAGGAACTCATAACTTGCATGAATATTAGTTTTCAATGGTTAATAACAAAAATAGAAAAAAATTGGAGGCAGGGCCCTTAGGGATTGGTTTGATGGGGATAAGAATCTAAATATTAGGTTTAACTGGCCTTACCTTTTCAATCATTGTTTATTGGCAGGAATCTCTAAAAATAGGAAGTAGTCACAATCGGTCAGCAAAACCATTTGGTCAATCTAGTCAGTACCAGCCACCAAGGCCAGAATACCAACAGCAACAACAGCCTCTATATAGACCACCCGCTCAACAACAGCAACAGTATAGACCACCACCACAACAACAGCCACAATATCCTCAGAACTACCAACAACAACAAACATATCAACAACAACAACAACAAAGACGACAACAGCCACAGAGTCCCACTTCTCCAAAGACTCCTGTTCCAACAGTTGTCCATGCACAGTTCAATTCTCCTATAGGGCTTTATTCTGCTGATAAGTTAGCAGAAAGTTATGATGTACAGACTAGAGGAATTCAAAAAGAATTACAAAAGTAAGAAATTTATGTTCACATCACAATCAGGTTTGAGAAAATTGTCTAGTTTCTGAGAAGTAATTTGAAGGTACAAGGCAATATTGCAAGCCTATTATCATTTAGAGAAGAAAAGGATAAATGTTTTAAGCCTGATATATAGCACTGAAACTCAGAAATTGTACTCAGTGTTTTCATTAAGAGCTGCTTTTGACATTATTTTTCCTGCTATTTCATTTTGGACAACAAAAATATACTGGTTCAGATCGATTTTGCCTGATTCTACTTCAGTGGCTTCCGCCTAGAAGCCCCAGACCCCTAGCCTATACATTCTTTTCTGCATCTTCCAATAAAACTTCCTACAATTCAAAAACCTCCTGAAAATACTGTGTACTAAGTATTTAAAAGAAATTATTTAAATTGCAGTAATAGTGTTTTGCCTTTGTCATTCAGAATTCCAAAATTTCCAGACAGAATAAAAAATAAAAGGCTAGATAATTTATTATTTATAAGGACTATAAGAAAATTGGTTATGAGAATTTTTAAGATCAAATCCTGAATTGAAACATGTGAACAAGCTGATTAGATTAAAATTTTAAACATGCACATTGCTTTTTTCTATTATGAGCATATTTGTTTGAATTGATTAGTATAAACACAGGAAATAGGCACTACATTTTCAAGTGGGAATTTTAGTCGATGTGTTTGTTATTTCATATTTCAATAATATTACAGTTTAGATCTTAGTGAGGCACCAGTGGGGATGAAATTGACTGGAACATACCAAGTTGTGCCTGGAGATGGCAGTGCAGGTGAAGATGATGACCTTGAGGTCACTGAGCATGCTCCCTTACCCGATCAAGCAGACGACAACTCTAACAGTTTGAAGTGTGAAGATAATAATCAGCATGAAATTGTTAATACTAACCAGAATATTGAAAGTAGGTTGTTCAACTAAATTTTAAGTCTCCTGGTACTTTGTGTTAAGGGATGAAAGATCTTAAGTTTTAACCTTTGCACAAGACTTTATTTTCATTGTTCATTTAATTATTATCATAAAATTATTAATAATAAATAAAACTTTTAACTACATATCATCAATACAGTAGTATAGTAATTGTGAAAAACAATGTTATATGATAATGCAATATTACTGTTAACAAATATACTCGATTGAAAATTGTCTTGGACAAATGTAAAAAACCAAGGTGCTTGGTATGTTTCATTTCAAATATCAGTACAGTTAAAATGAATGGCGAAGTCTGATTGGTCAGTTACTTGTCATGATGTAAAATCGGAACTATGCACATGCTAGCCACCAATTTCCATCTACTATCAATTATTGCCATCATTTGTTCTCTATATATATGTGGTCATGTCACATTAATGAAAGTTCAAACTGTTTCCGATGAATTTGTGTTGCAAAAAAATTTTGTGACTCAATGCATGTTGCAGTAATTTACACATAAATTACCATGGTGATAATGGTTATGCACTGGCAGTGAATAAATTCAGAAATTCAACTGTCCTTGTTAATTCCATTGTGCAGTCTCTGAGTTCTTGGAAATGACATCTTGACCAATTATTATGAACCAGTCAAGCGTTTCACCAAAAGTTGTTAATGCAACAAGTGGTCATAACTTGCATATGTAATACATGAAACACAGGACCAACAAGTTATCATAAGTTTTATGTCTTTTTGTACAACATTCACCACTGTAAACATCCAATATAATGGGCAGACTTTAAAGAAGGGGTTCAGGAGGCTACATAATTTAAAAAAGTAGGGTTAGAATGTGCTCCATGCTGCCAGCAAGATATCACTTGATATCACATCTGTCAGAAAATAATATTGGAAATTACAGAATATTTCTAAACTATAGACGTGTATGAGCTGGCATCCATGTCTACTTTGCATTTTGCCTGATTTTTGAAGGGAAACTAAAATTTTTTAACAAATTTTATTTGAATGCTTAAAATGTCATTAATTAACATTTTTTGCTTCCCTTTTGTTGTTGTGTGGAATAGGAACTTCAATTTTATTTCTATGTTTTGCTTGATTACTGTTGTTTTTTAAGTGCATGAATTTGTTTTATGATTAAATTAGGTCAAAAACCAAAAAGCTGATCAGACTTATAACTAATTTAAAGAGTTTTTTTTCTATAACACTTCCACATTACATAGAAAATGATGTTTATATAACCATGAATGGCATATACCAATACAGTTTTAATGAGATTATTTGGCATAATGCCATCCTGGTATTTTCTTAATAAATTTAGCTCTAATTAGTGCAAAATATTACGTAAATCAGGGGCATATATCAGATTTTTTGTATAAAGGGCAAGTGAAAAGCTAAAACTTTTGGAATTATCTTTCAAATTCAAAAAAGATCATGCATTTTTCAGGTTTTAGATTTTTTTTCCTCATTTAAGCAGAGCATTCCATTCTGTTAGTGTCTGCAAATTTTCTGCTTATCTCTGTTAATAAACAACTGAAAACTCTTTGGGAAGTACAGCAAACTTAGTCATGGACCTCGTTTGATTACCTCCCCTCGTCAGTAAAAGATAAAATCTTCTTCACAAGTGACATATGTTTACATAAGGTATTTATGATCACTTTTTCAACTTTAAAGATATCAATTGTGATTTTAAATCTACACTTTAAAGTGAATCTATTGGGTCATTCCAGACATGTTGTGGTCATTAAAATGAACAGGAGTCAATTTACCTGAGTATTTAAATAGCATTGTATAGTGTTGACCTATACACTTCAGACTACAAAAGGCAACTTAAGTGTCCACTTTACTGTAACTGTGAAGGTATTAACTTATATGTCAGATTTTGATATGAACATATTTGTCTGGTTGATTGTCTCCTGGAAATGAACTGTTTGATTACAATTTTTTTCAAATTATGGAATTTTTAATCAACAAATGAAATAGATTTAAGAATTTAGATTATTTAAAGAATTCATTAAATCAATTTATGTACAAAACTATTTAGCATAAGTGGAAACTGTAGTATGAAAACGAAAAGACATGGGGTAAATGTCAGAAAGACTGCACTCCAACCACAAGCACAACAGAGGGAATTTTTAAATCTACAGGAATACCAGTCCTTGTGAAAAGCTCCAAATCACCCTAAAAAAACATGTTATAGTAAAATAATACTGTTCTTACCTGAAGGAACCAAAGGAAGTCAACTTTTTTTATATAAAAGTGAAGTGAGATCAAATATATTAAAAAACATTCTATTATAATATACATGCAGCATGCTATAGCATCAAAATGGCTAAAAGTTGGTTTTTTTTTAAAATAAGCCCATTATAAGGATGTATTATTATAATAGTAGTACACAAAATGCAATAAAGAGTTAAAACTAGTTTTATGATGTGATCAATAATGAACGTATACTTAAAAAAAGCTGTAATCTGAAATTATGATCTCCTTAAAGATGTATATTCTTAATTACATTTCCAAGACAAGATCTTATGATCCTGCTTAGGATACACATTTTGGATGACTGTATCATAGGCATACTTACAACATCTCCTTTTCTATACTCCAACTACAACATACTCAGAGAATATCATTTTGAACATAGAAAAACTATCTAGTACTATCTTAAGCCCAACCGTTTATTTTTTGCACTTTCACACTAATTCAACTTTCCTTCAAAATTTGCTCTCCCAATTATTTTGCACCTGCAAAGCACTGTAGTTTGTAGGGATTTTTAACTAAGACCAGTTGAGAAAAGAAAAAATGCCCAACAATCACCAAAAAACAGTATAAAATATTGAATTTTTATACCCCATTAGGTAATGAATACTTTGTTTTTCCCTTGTCTGTATGTACATAAAGATTTCTCCACTTGTTTATGGGGTATTGATTGATATTTGGTCTGAAGCATTATCATGGTGAGTTTAACTTTGTCTCTCCTTCTGAGGTCTGACATGTGTCTACCTCCTGTTTGCAAAGACAATTTGGTAGAGTTTCCATTTTGTAACATTTTTATCAAAGATTTCTGGGCTTTTGTATGTTGGGTTGATTTGATATTTGGTCTGAAGTATTATCAGGGTAAGTTGTACAGTGCTTCCCCTATTCAGGGCTGTCATTTGTCTAGTTCCTGTTTGCTGGAGCAGGGGGATCTGTGCCCCATGGACACATATTTAGTATTTTATTTTTCAATTTAGGAGGATTCATTAACATTGAGTATACTTTGTTTTGGCATATTTTGGTAATTTTACTGGAAATGTGTAATGATTTGTAAAATTATATTTTTTTTTTATTTTAGGACCAGCTGGATTCCGGTCAGTGACAGCACCTAAATTTGATCCCACATTCAACCAGTCTCCAAAGCAGGAATCTATGCACTGTGTCAAGTGTGGTAATATGGTCAGGTTTGTAATTAATTTTTGTGGACCTTTTAAGTTTGAAAAGAAAAGTAACACAAAATTTTAATTAGAGTTCCTGAAAAATTTCTTTAGAGATCTTTTAAGGTACTTTCTTATGACCCGCTGCCCCTACTTCAACCAACTAAAGATTTATATATGACAGCAAAAATTTTTCGATTATATAATGTTATTGGCATGTCGTCAGCATCTCCCCATTGCGCTTTGTCAAAGTTTCATTTTATTCAGTAACAATATAAAGTAGCTTCATGAAACTTAGCAGGATGGTGTATTGGGGCCTTTTGCATCATTTGCACCTCAGTTTAGATGACCTTGACCTCGAGGTTATTCAAAACATCATTTTTTCACTTAGAAAGTCAGCTTTTTCATTTTTATCGCAATATTTGGTTTTTTTTCAGAATCAGTTTTAGATATTCAAATGAAACTTGTCATGAAGTTGCATGCCTTAAGCATGCATTTTATGGAGGCCAATCAAGATGACCTTGACCCCAAGGTCATGTAAGATCCTTGAAAATATTTGTTTTTATTGAAAGTTGCGTCCAAGTTTTTGTTTTCTCAGAATCTGTCCTAGAACTCTTAGTGATACTTTTTAGGAAGTTACATGGATTGCAGTTCCAACTTCTTTAAAATTTCTGGAAGAGTTTCAGACCTGTTATATTTGGAAAATTACCAATACAAAAATCAACAGGTCAATTGCTATCACATTAAGTCTTAAGTTTAAAATATATCTTTAGTAAATTTCCTGAAAGTCTTTAAGACCTATTAACTTTTGGAAAAAGTATTTAGCAACCATACAGAAATGGAACCAGAAGTTAAGTTGCAATCATATGGCGATATGGTAAATTTAGTAAATTTCCTAGAAAACATTTAAGACCTGTTATCATTGAAAAAAGTACCAAACTACCAGTAGGCAACCATACACTAACAGAATGGTATGATCAATTACAATCGTGAGGAGTGAAGATATTGAAATATAGAAATCCCAACTTTGATAAATTTCCAGGATTTCTCTCAGACCTGCTTTCTTTTGGAATCATACCTGGCAACTATGTAGAAGTGGAATTGAGGAATTAGATGCAACTACTTGTAGTCTGAAGATTAGAAGATATGGAAATTCCAACTTTGTGAAATTTCGTGGAAGACTCTCATACCTGTTTTTTTTTAATACTTGACAACCATACAGTAACAACATCAGATGATCAATTATAAGAATGATGAGTCTTTAGATTTTAAAATATAGCAATTCCAACTTTGGTAAAGGACACGGGTCGTTAAGGCACATTTTTTGGTCGTTAAGGCAATTTTTTTGGCCCATAGATTAGGCTGAAAAATGCAAAAGTGGTATCTATTATTCTATGTTGTTTGTATTGGAAAATGTCTATTAAATGATGTCCAAAAGTGGTTTTTAGTTAAATTGGTTGTACAATGGTCAAATGACACATAGGAATTGTTTTAATTGTGAAAATACTCAGGAATTACTTGATTTGACATGAAACTGATACAATATTGTTGCTTTTGATTTAGTTCTCAGAAAAATATAAGAATCGAATTAAACTTTGCACAATTGAAGGTCTATCAAGTACAAATATTTAGTTAAAATTTCTTTGTGATGTTTTTGTGTGGCCATATCTATTTTAAACAAAACACCTCCATAAAGTTAGTATTTTTACTGAAAATGTTACATTCTTGTTTAAATAGTCAAATGTGCCCTGTTTTTTTGTCAAAATCATGAAAAACATACCAGGTATTAGTTAAAGATGTGAATTATTAAAAGAAGGTTATTAATAAAACAGCATTTTCACACCAACTTATTCTTGTGTCATAACACCTGAATTTGGACCAAAGATGTGCCTTAACGTACCAACTCTTTTTCTGATATTATCTATGATGTGTTATCTTTTGGAAAAATCCACAGAATGATATAAAATCAGAATCTGAAGATTAGTTGTGATCTTATGCCATGGTCAAGACTTGAAAATGTGGCTGTTCCACCTTTGGTTAATTCATGGAAGACTCTCAGATCATCTGGCAGACTTAGCTGGCGATGGCTGCACCCTTTATTTAGTTAGCCTTTGAAAGTTAAAAACTTAAATTTTTAATTCTAGCACAAATTTGTACAAATTGTGTTAACTGAAAACTGACAAAATAAACTTCCTTTCGTTGTAACACCTGTTCTAAATCTATATTATTTTTATTTATTTTTAGCGGTGTATTTGTGAAGGTCAAAGGACAACCATACCATGCTCAGTGTTTTACTTGTACATCTTGTGGAGTGAATCTTAAACAAAAAGGTTGGTTACAATAAATTAATGTGTACATGTAACAAGACACTGAAAGCCACATAATTGACCTATTTCCAATTGTGTTATAATTACCTCCCCCGATTTACAACTATGGCTATGCTAAACATTAATGTCTTTGGAACATTTTATTAATTATCAAATTTTTTACCTGTAGACCTCATTAAACCATACCAATTAATGACAGGATGTGAGTATACCCTCAGGCAGTTATTTTGTTAATCAGTTGCACAGGTGAAGTTGTATATTAGGCCAATATACAAAAGGATTAGTAGAACTCCTATAGGATCTAATAGAGCTGATAGCCGTAGTTTTAAATCAAGGGAGGTAATTCAGATTGAATTGGAAAGAGTTCAATTATATAAAAATATTGCTTGATTTGATATTTACTCTGAAACATCAGGGTGAGTTCTACCGTGTCTCCCCTTTTCAGGTTCGTTTTGTCTACTTCCTGTTTGCCAGGGCAGAGGCATCCATATCCCATAGACATATTTTCTCTTTGTTTGCATTATAATATTATACCATAATTTCATGAATTTATTTTAAAAATTCCTGCCAAAATGAATAGATAAGTCTTTTCCTTAGTGTATAGCTGTGAATTAACAACAAATAATTCATTGATGACATTTAAATTACAAGTCTTTTAAACTTTTTCTTCTTTTGCTGAAAGTGTTTTTCTCCCCTTGTTTTGTTTCATATTGAAATACATTTGACTTTACTGAGTATCTTATTTTGAAAAATGAAAATGTATGGAAGTTCTGCAAAACGCTTCATTTGCTATGCTCTAATGGTTATGCGATTTTTCTGATGATTTTTTTCATATCATGATGTGGAAGACTTATTGATGCATGACATATTTAAAACCTGTTCTCGTTTAACTAAATCAGATTTTGTTTTTC
>JAULBM010290188.1:0-15788 GCA_032357055.1 Geukensia granosissima | reverse complement strand
ACATTTACCGTATATCATGTATGTCATGTTTGTAAAAATTTCTATATAATGAAATTGCAAACTATACTACGCACAGAGAGTTAGGTATAAAAACTCTTTATCTGAAAGTTTTTAATACATAACATACATAAGTCCCAGTGTGTACTGTACTCTACCTAACAAAAAAGACACAACATTTAATTTAAGATTTTATTGTTTTAAAAATGTTCTTAAAACGAAACATATCTTTGAAATAACATACAAGTAGATGCCTTTATAATATATTGTTTTTATTATTAAGCTTGTACATATATATGTATATATATACATTGGTCTATTATTAAAAGGAAACCCGGGTTGGTTTCTGGCTATGTTGACAAGTAAAACTGAAAAGTGTCAGACACCAGCGTGTCCTTTGAAATTAAAGTTGGCGGGATATCTTGGAACAGTTTCATTTTACAGAACTGAGCCTTGTTTTTCTTCGCATTAGAAAATGCTTCATTGTTGAAACAAAGCATCAAGTTTGAAAGTTGCAAACATTTCAAATTTGGACTTCACTGATAAAAGGAAATATCTTGACAGCCTCACTTCTTGAGCCACATTCGGAAGAAGATTGCAAAACTATTACTATTTTGAAAATTAAAAAATGTAAGGGGTAAATGCCAGAGACACTGCACTCCAACTACAATCAAAATTGGATAAAAATTAAAATTTCTCATCTCCTGCAAAATCACTTTTTTTATCATTTTGACCTCTTTTATACAAAAATCAGTAAATACCTGTAACTTTTATTGTATTTTTCATAAGGAATCATTTAATGATTTTTGCAAATGAATTTGGGTGAACATAACACATAAGGAAAATACAAAAATACGAAATATTTATTGTGCAAACATATTCAGGGCAGTTTATTGTTTTGGCACAATAACAAAACCATAATTACATAGAAGGAATAGATAACACTGGGCGATGGTGACTTTAATAAATTACTCATATTAACCACAAAATAGATATGGCATGCTATAAGTATATAAATGAAATTATTATAGTAATATCTCAAATAAACTAACAATTGATTCATGCAATCTCAGATAAATCTGAAGGAACGCATGTATTTCCTGGCATTTATTGATGAAGTCAATGATTGTTCAATTAAAGAATGACTTTTTAACAGATAATACATTTTACTTTATGTCAAAGAACTGAGATTTGTATGGCTACATTTTTAATTTATGGCTAAAGTCTTACTTATATGGGTTGTAGACTGGACAGTTTAAGAAGAAATGCTTTTCATCTTCAACTTGACCATTGCTACATTAAGGACATAATCGGCCATCACGTGGATTATTTTTATAACGCCCTCTCTCTATTGCTAGAAAGTGGGCACTAATTCTATATTTACAAATTGTTAATCTTTCAGATTTGAATCTGCAGATATATACATAATAAGGTCTTTGGTCAAATTTTAAAATATTCTTATAGAATGAAAGTTTTTGGAGTTCTGTTATACTGTTATGTTGGTTTTGAAAAGCTTGATCATTGATTATTTGTCTGATATATAATTGTCATATTGTTTTTGATATTATTTGTGTTTTCAATGATATAGCCATGAGGATAGTCCCCTCAGCTTCACCTGATAGGCTGGGCCTACTTCTATTCCTTTATATTTTGTCACTAAATAATTCACAGCTTTTTTTACCTCATCTATCATTTTGAAGGTTAAATTAAGGATAATACGCAAACTGAAAGGTCTGAAATATACCGACTCTTACATAAAAATGACATTTAAGGCGGTATGAGAACAAAACTTCATGATAAGAGAAATGACCTTGAATTTTCCATTGTAAACATGTGTAGTAACAATCAAGTCACACCTGCATAGAGACTTAGTATTTTCAAAGTTTCTGCTTCTCATCAGGACTTTATTGATCAAAAAGTTTCTTCTGACTAGAAAGCTATTTAACAAATGATATCTTCTACTAGGAATAAAGTCATCATTCCGATATTATTTTGGTCGCTGAAACGTACAAGTGAACATAATAATTCCCTTTGTCGTACATCGGATGTGACTTATATCGATTATGACTTAACATTTGGTTTGGCGACCGAGCACCGGGTGACACCAGTGAAGAAAGAGTTGCTACCTTCCAGACCACCTGAACTTACCCCTGTTTTTGTAGGGTGTAGTGTTCCGTGTGTGTTTTGTGAACAATTGCTGCCTTTTGTTTCATTTTTTGACCATAGACTTAACGATTTCTGCCTGCCTCTCTGGTATCTTCGACCTATTTAAATGTACATGACAATACAATTAACAGCGTAAATCGCATGTATGTGTATGTGACTGTTTTTTTCTGGGGTAAGAGTGTTGGGTAGGTGTGTGTCTGGCTTGGTGTTCTTGTGTGTGATTAGACGCGCAGTACATACTGTTGACATATATAAAGTGAAGTGGATGGTCATTAGATTTGTTTCTAAATATGCAATAGAATTTATTTTAAACTATGACTACAGAGAAATTGAAAGTATTGTGGATCCACAAAAATTTTAAGATTAACATTGCTGAATGTCAATGACCTGTCCAAAGTCAGGTATCGCCACTCGGTCGTACTTGTGCAGTTTTTCAATAATTCATTTTCTTTTCCTTTAACCATGTTAAATTATAAAATGAACCTGTCATTTAACAAATAAACTATTTTCAATTGGGATTCTCAAACAAAAGACGAAAAATGCCATTTGCAATGAAAGTAACTGTTTCGTTATTCAAATCGTTTGATAATGGGATTTTTGTTGATTAGTCGTTAGTGTTCTGTACAATGAAACGAATTAATTTCGCCGAAACGTGCAAATATGTGCAACTAATTAAAATAAGCTTTACTTACCACCAGGATGGTCGTACAAAAGTCCGTGTATGGTGTCTTCAAAATCTTTTAAATCGTCTAATCTTAGATGCTTCCTGTCCACTTGAGCAAGTGCTTTATTATTTATTGCAGTCGTACCAATGTTGCTACAACAGAAAATATAGATAATAAACATTTAAAATGAGACAGAATAGTTTCGAATATTCCAAATGGGCAGAGGGAAAGCTCAAAATCAGAAAACACACGACCACGTCCAACAAAAAAGAAAAGAAAAACACACACAGTACACAAAAAATACACTAACAACTAAAGCTAGAGTACCGCAAATCTTACAAAAACCTTGGTGAGCAACTCCTGCTCCAATAGTGGCACCCGGCGTGCTACTCATTAAACAAAGCTGGTGTAAAGTCACTATCGATGTTATCGGTGTTGGTTCGACAGTAGAAAGTTCAGTGCAGAATACCCAAGTGAAAGATGAAAATTTCCAGTCATAGTCCAAAGAGACAAGACAAATCTGAAACAAAGTTAAAGATAAAACGAAACCAAAACGAACAAACGTTTAAAATCCACGAACTCCTTTTCAAAACAAGAGTGTGATCAAGTGCTCTAGAAGGCAAAGCATCTCCTGTCTCGCGCTCAACACCTGTAATCCTTTAACCCTTATTCGGTCCATTACTAATTGAGATACACTGTTAGCATATAGATTAACAAATTCGTGATCGTGATCATAGAGGGACGACTTTAACGTTGATTGTATGTATCATTATTGTAGTTATGAAACAACCGCAGTGCCTTCTATAGAAGTTCCTGATACTTGGAACAGGCATGAGAGTATCGAATCAACTGCAAAACATAAATCAAGTAGGCAGGGGAAGCAGGGATATATACACATAAATATAAGACGTTTACATCAGGAAGTAATCTCGTTTGTCGTTTGGAAAGATATACAATGTTATTTGTGAAAAGAATATTTCGTACCTTCCGCCCAACAAATGGAGGCATCTTTAGCAGGAGTTCTACTTGCAGACGAAGAAACCGAACGGCCTATTTCGTTACCGCGGCTGCCCTCTGGGGGATTTCCAATGTTTAACAAATAAACTTAAATCACAAAACAGTGATATCCACTGAACATCAAGTTCCTCTCTTAGGGGAGGCACATTAACTGTTTGGCGGGGCGAAACTTAATATATTTCTGAGCCCAAACACTTCCCTTACCTGGGACAGTGGCGTGACAAAACGGCATAAACAAACTTAAAAACAACGGCATTAATTTAACCCTTGAGATTGATACATAATACGAAGACAACTACACGTCGGCATAGAATGGGATGTCTTGTTGAAAACGTACTGCATTATGTAGATGATGTCCCTACTGCTATTTCGATTGTTCGCATTTGAGTACTTCTTTTACACTATTTGGATCTCGGACTTCCTATGATTAAGTTCTAATGCTACTGATGACAGATTTCTTCTTGAAATGTTGATATTGCATATAAAATTTAGCCATATTTATTCCACATTTAAATCTTATATTAATGACTAGTTGTTAAAAATAAAAATAAAAAATAATAAAAATCCAAACACAATTTAAAACATACCTTTTTCTTTAAAACTGAGAAATCAATTAAAAAACTTGTAGTTTGGTTTAGTGCAGAAAGGACATAACCCCATAAGGACTATATTTGGCCGAATTTTTCATGAAATATTAATTTGGTTGGTTTTGCTCAAACTTGTAACAATTTGTATCAATAGTTATGAAACATATAAAAATGACGTTTTCTGCAAAAATTGCACGTGCAGTGACGTTGCCATGTTCGTCATGTAAGTGAGCGTTTCCGTCGAATATGAGGATTACGGCAACAATCTTTGTGAATTTTTTATAATTTTATATGGAGCGCATTTAACAACCAAAACGATATTTAAAGGATTGATTTCGAGTTTCGAGGACTTTCTTTCCGTCAAACATTTTTTCGTTGGTTGCATGCGTTCAATATTTATTTCAAGAAAAAACACCCGCCATAACGATGCGCTTTTTACTTGCTGTATTTTTATTTTCAACTATTTTAAATGCAAAACAATTAAAATTTCCGCTTTGACATTTTGAGAACGGTTTGAAATATCACAGAAAAGTTAGGAAGACTAGCAGACGGTTGCTGCATGAGGTTGTTTTGTTGCTAACTAAGATCCGGAATAACTCAAGATGCATATCAAATGAAGAAAAAAATTAACAGATATAAGGATTGCAATAATTTGGTTTACCATAAAATTCCGTTGTCCTAATACATGTAGTTCATGAAAAAAACTACTCACAGAGCGTACGTTGGTTGACCGGAAGCCTGCACATGAAACATTTATAATTCAATTCTACGAAAAAAATTCGTGACAAAATTGAACAATAAGTATTCGAAATGTAAACAATGGAAAAAATAAACAGAAATTAATCACTTAATGAACTTAATCTTCTACAGGAGTGGCCTGGCGAAATTTATACAAAAGCTTTCAATATGCTGGCAAATTGCTAGCAAATTGAAAGCCATTTTGAACACTCGCAAGCTACTGTTGAAAGCCCAGCTGTCAAACGGTTGAAAGCTTTTGCCCACTAGCCAGCTATCGTTGACTCCTCGACAGCCTCCAAGTAATTGATAGAACTAATGAAATAAATGTGACTAAGAAAACACAAATAATTCCGAAAAAATATACACATGTTGTTAGCTTGTCTGCCAGACAGAATAAACGAAAATTACTACGAGACGGTGCGTATATTTCTCAAATTTCCGCCGAGTATACCAGAGAATTAGTAGGTGTAATGTTTATTACGATTACGATATTACTTCATCATTTACTCGTGTGACATGTTTATTGTCATTTATAAACACGGGTATAAATACACAGAAACGTGTGAACATTTTTGAAAAATTATTGATTGTTAACGAGCATGTATGCTCCTAAATAATTCACGACTTATGAATGATAATAAAGAGGATGATTTTAACTACGATAATCTATTATTGTTATTATTAGTATTATTACAATTATTATTGATAAATATTATTGTCATTGCTATTAATTCTTTTTTTATCAGGGGTCATGAAAATAATATAACTTAATTGCAATATTAATAATGAATATATAATAAATAATCTTTATAATAATAATAATAATTTTCAAACGAAACTATATTAAAATTCAAATCTTGCGAGCGTTCAAGAGCTTTCAACGGTAGCTGACTAGTGTTCAGAACGGCTGGCGAGTGTTAAGCTGTAGCTAGGTATGGTTCAAATCGTTGAAAGCATTTGGCTGTCAAAAAGGCTGACGAGCGTTCAACGGTGGCTAGTAATTGAACACTAGCTATTGTGACTATCAAGTTGCCAGCCTCGCATATAAATTTCGCCAGGCCGCTACTGTAGCTAAGACTTTCTATCATTTTTCATTGATTGAAATGTTTAGGTATTGTTATTTTCACCAACACGTGCAGTAATCGCGATTGCCGCGATCGTTTAGACGCTGCGTCTTCGATCAAATGATTTCAGATCAAAGGTTCGATCCTTGCTCGGATCTCTTAAGTGTGTGTGTTTATTCTTTTTATTTTAACAATAAAAAAGTAAACAAAAACATTATGAACTAGCTTCTTTTTAAACTTGCCTTTAGTAAGTTCATTTCTTCAAATAGTTAAGCATTGTAAGTTACACATTTCTATACAGTAGGTACTATAGCCGTGATAGTTCAAACTCTGCGTCTACGATATGTTATTTGTTATCATGGGTTCTATCCTTGCTTGAGTCGTTTTTTGTATTAAAATTTTGCATTTCACTTATTTTATAATTCCGAAATGAGAACCAAGAATAAAAAAGAAAATTAACCAACTGATCTCAGCAACATTTTTTAGTTCAGCATGAAATTCATGTCGCATTCCAAAATGAATAAGTTTACATTTAATCGGATTGATTTCAGAGAATGCCAAAATGAAGTATGAATTATTTGATAAGTACGTTATATTGTTCTGATTTCCATATCACAAATGAAAACTTTATTCTTGGCGTTTGTAGCGAAGCCATAATTGTAAAAGTCCGTCGCTTGCCTCTAGATCAATTTGTATTAAACCCGCTAAAACGCTTTGTATTTTTAAATTAATTTTTGTTATTTCGATAATATGATATTAAATAAAAGTAAAATAATAAGTCATCAAATAAATCATTTAAAAGGGTCAGTTATTTTGTTCGGAAACAATGCGACCGAGATTCTATCAATTTGTGGCAAAATCGAAGGTCGACGAACATATTCAATACCAAAGAAGTACAAACAAAACGAAACAAGCACGGAATTAAATGACACAACAAAGTCCACAAATATATATCAGCTACTCAGACTCTGCTTAAGTTGTTAACTTTGATTTTTGCAGACGGACATTGTCAATTTTTACCAACAAATTCTGTTATTATGGTTAGTAGTTACAAGTACATGTACATGTATGAGATGGCCTCATAAATGTATAATCCATTAATAAATACGATTAGCATATGATTGTAATTGGATCGTGTATTCGTATGGTATGTTATCAATGAGAAAACTAAATCAGTAATAAACACCCGCATTACAATTTTTCAATTATGCCGCCGATGAGTTTAGGACGACACGGAAAAGTGATCTCTTTGACTAGTGCATTTTATCATCTGTTTTCGCTGCCGTTCACAATTGTCAGTCGCAATTTCCCCAAAAAATCACATGGATAAGAAATTATTGTTTTACGAGATGCTTTATTCTATATCTCTATTGCAAAACCGTCATTCAACTCATCTACTTCCTGTTTACGGGCTATTTTAAGAAATACATTTGATAGATTGAAAAATATCGGAATAAATTAGGCTTGCTATCTTTTATTTTCATGACAGTAAATAAAATGTGAATTTTGTGTTTGAAAATTTACCGCCTAGCGTCAGAAAAGATCATTTATATGGTTTATGCTATGTGAAATAGTTATAAAAATAATAATACATTGTATGTCGAGTTACGCTACCTTACAATTTTCTGTATATAAGCCTAGTAAACACACAATACTTTTAGAGGCTTATCCTTGACTTTATCTTGAAATACGCTGCTGACACAATAGACAAAAAAATCCATTTGGGACACAGGTGTCAAAATGTTTTAGCGTTTACAGATTAAAGTAACATCACCTATACGGCCCTCACTACAAGCTTTGTTCCAAACAATGGAGTGGACTGGAATCAAACAAATGTGATATGGTTTGTCAAAAGCTGCCAAAGGTCGATGGTCCTCTCTAGTGACTCTGGTTGCCTACACTAATAATACTGACCACTGATTAAAAAACAGTTTTCTGTTTAATGATATGCAAAGAACCGAAAGGTATACTAAAAAAATAATAAAACATCTTGAAAATAACATGTATTCCAATTACCACGATTCTGACTTGGAACGAGTGCACTCAACAATGGTCGCTTCCTTGTTTAAATGATAACAAATGTTTCATTTGCACTTTATTCTTTCACCTTATACAACAAACGTGTTATGCACTTTGCTCTGCTGTGGCATATTTGTTGAATTTCGTAAATGACGTAATGGAAATTGTCCCTATAACTGACTATTTAGCTGAATGATAAACTATGCTACCATGGTAACATAGAGTATAATTTCACATCGAAGTCAAGGAATACATACTGAAAATTTCAAAAAACATCTGTTTGGTATTTAATTATTGTGGGATCGTAGTTGATGATTAAAAAATCCTTATTTTATCGCCATGGAAACAATGGTTCTATAGAGACACATTGAAGAAAAAGGTGAATAAAAGTCTTAAAACTTCCTATATGTTAGCAACATTATATGTCAATTTCATTTGATATGTCAATTGGGCTATTCGTTTTCCTTTTATGGGGTCTAGTCCTTTAATAAATAGCCAAAGAAAATATGGTATTGTGAAAATTGCAAAATATAGAACTACATGCATTGATAGTATACGAGAAAAAAATGGAGCGAATCCAATATTTATAGATCTTCAAATAATTTAATAACGATGAACCTTATGGTACAAATATGATATTCTTTAAAATCAAATACATCGCTGTATACACGAGCAAAACGAAGATTTTTATAAATATATACACCGTAGGAATGACCGAAATTGGACGTCTCCGTAAAGGAATAACTATACTGTCGACAGTCAATGAAGACCTTTAAAGTAATGTGATAAAACGTTGCCCACAAGCGGTATATTCATCAAATATGGATATTAAAAAATCGAATAATCTGCTTCTACATCCTAAAATCAGATTCTTAAAGATTTCGAACAGGTATTCAAACGTCTGACTTTTCTATCCTATATACAAGAATTCCACATTCACAACTTAAAGACCGTCTACAGAAATTGATACATCAGTGTTTTGTAAACTAAATTGAAATCCAAGATATAAATATTTGGTTTTTTTTGGGAAAAGATTCTTACTTTGTTAAAAGAACACACCGCTTGTGCTTATTAATACTGTAGAGGTGATATTGTCAAAATGCTGGATCTTCTGATTGACAACATATTGTTTAATTTGATGGCCGAGTTTTTCAACAGACAGTTGGTACTCCATTTGCCACAAATTATGCGCCCATATTAGCCAACTTATTTTTGTACTCGTATGAAGCAGAGTTCACCCATATAAAAATATATATCCCAGCGAACAAGAAATTAGGGACACCACAGACTTAAAAAAATCTGCTTCATACCTAGATTTATTCCTCGAAATTGACTAAGAGGCAAAACTGGTTTCTAAGATTTTTCGACAAACAGAATGACTTAATTTTCCTTTTGTAAACTTCCCATATTTAAGTGGCAATATCCTGCTTACCCTGACTACGAGATTTATGTTTCGCAGTATATTCGATAATAATAATAATAATAATAATAATAATAATAATGCTTTATTTAGTTAGTAACAAGCTAATCTTCCCAGAGTCCCTCACATCTGTAATTTAAATCCTTGACAATCATTGGTCAGTTTTGTCTTCTTTTGGAATTTCAACTAAACAGTATTACTTTACTGGATTCCAAAGCATCACCAGTGTCCTTACAAGCAACGTTACATTGCAGGGTCTCCCAATTGCTCCACAAAACCTCTTTCCAAGTTACTGACAGTAATTCTATCAGCAGTAAAAAATGGGCTCCAGAGTTACTGTGAAACAAGCCATTCTAGAAGTGGCGTGAATCAAATGTGGATTCTAAAAAATTCCAAAGATCTGTTAGAATGCCTCAAATCAAGGTCTCTTACCTCTTGCAATAGCATCAAAACATTTGATTTTTCCACCCTGTATACTAATATTCCATATTCAAAACGCAAAGAAAAATTAAGAGCCTTAGTTCACCTCTGTTTTGTTAAAAAAAAGTATGGCAAACGCAGATACAAATATTTGGTTTTAGTGCGAGACAAACCTTATTTTGTACTCAGAAGATGACATTTGCAGGATGCTAGATTTCTTGACAACGGACTGTCGGCATTCCATTGGGGACCAACTGTGCATCCCGTCCCGCCGATATATTCCTTTATTCGGCTTTGACTACTGAGTAACACGACGGATGCCACTAGTGGAGCAAGTATTGCTCACCCTTCCAGAGCACCTGAACTCACTTCTGTTTGTTTAAGGTTCGTGTTACTCCAGCTATAGTTTTCAGTGTAGTGTTGTGTGCACTTTGTTTGTCTTTCGTTTCATTTTGTTGGCCATGGTCTTGTTTGTCTTCCAAAAACGATTTCTGTCTGCCCCTGTAGTATCTTCGAATTCCTTTTAATATGCTTTCTTCCTGAATGTGCAAGAAATATTAGCCACAGGACGTTAAGCAACATTCAATCAATCAATTTTGACCACTTTATTCTTCTTCTTTATATTTACGCACTCCATCAACTGACTGGTGATATTGTGCCGTGCATGCGTGACGAATATTATTCAGAAGGATGAACGCCTAGTACAAGATTTTTAATGATTGGTTGATTGATTGATTGATTGATTGAAAGTTGCTTAACATCCAGTGGCAAATATTTCATGCATATTCAGGACGAGAGCATAGTAATGATGAATGATGATACATGAAGCCTGCTTTGTACAAGACCAACACGTAGAGCCGGATTTATTAACGTGCTAGCTCACGAAAGCAACAGTCCGAATGGAAGACTTGCAACATTATTCTGACTATGGGCCGAACAGTCTTTGCTCTTACTCCTAATTGCTGCGTGTTTAGCGGAGAAGCAACAAATGCCAATTTTAATGTCTTTGGATTGACCCGGCCAGGGACCGAACACACGACCTTCCGAACTCGAGGCGAGCAATCCATTACACCACCGAGGCGGTCAGGTTTTAAATGCAATTTAAACTGTCATATTCATTGTTACATTATCAAAATATTTGAATTTAATCCCCTCAATAGATGCAAGCATACATGAACTACTCAAATACAGAATGCAAGTTTCAAAACATAGTTGTTTGGAAGACGACTAGAAAATACGCATGCATTGATATCGGTAGAAGCACTTCCCGTCATAAAAGAACAAATATTGAATAAAGCTGCCAAGCAGAGATTGTCTTATAATCATGTTAGTCCTTTGTTCCAGTTTATTGAGCCAATAATCGTCAATCCACTTAGGGGGTCCCACAGAGGTGAGGGGGGGGGGGGCCTGAGCGAAACTCTTGAGTAGCGAAGATGCACTTGGAGCTATTTGTAATTGAGAGCGATTATTAGGTAGAGTTCTTCAAGGCTACTACAAAACCTGAAATACATTCCGCTTTGGCTTCACGAAGGATTTTTGGGGGGTGTCGGTTTTCACTAAAATGATGTTAATAGCTCTTTCTTTGTGAAAATATGCTTAATTGTCGATCCCAGCAGCGCAACAGAATCATAAACGGCGAGCAAAACAGGCTACTGGAAGCCTCTGGTGGAATTATTTCATATTACTTGGCGTTCGGACAGTCAATTTCTAAAAACGCACTGACACTAGGACTCAATAATGAGTGAAGGTGAACCGATCTTTTGCAATCAAAGACCCTATTACTTTGTCAAGGGTTCGCTAAGTTTAAAATAAAAATCCAGGACCAGCTGAAGCAAGAAACAAAATGAGTCGAATAAAAGTCTAATTGTTGCTCCTTTTAATAGCCTTTGTTAGTATCACGCGGAAGGGCGAAGGAGACGAGGGAAAAGCGGCGAGGGAAAAGGGGGAGAAGGGAAAGCTAGGTGGGTTAAGGATAAATGTATTTCCTGTCCGCCTCCACATGAATACTTGTAAACGGAATCACATCACTTTCATTTTAGCCAAGTTGCAATGGGTAGACCTTAGACATTGTTTTGACGAAGACAAACAGCCGTCAATTTCTTTTTAACGACTGAAAAATCCGACCTAAACAAAACTGATTATAGCTCTGGGTTGGTGAAAAAGAACAAATATTGATTTGTTTGTCCCAAGGTTAAACACAGTGACCATAAATAAAAGTTCGTCAGAAAACTCCTCACCTCTATCATGATAACTGAAAACTAGGTCCATATGCCGAAATTGGTCCCAAATTGGAACTTTTGATTTAGTTACACAGGTTATGATCTTTTAAATGCTGACACATTCATAATAAATGCACAATATTTGCTTGTCGATAAAACTTGAGTTCTTGAAAAAAGCGGTTTGTTTGTAAATTTTATTTGTATATGAAACATAACGTAAAACGTAAATTTTTATGACAGTTAAATGTCACGAAAACATACAGCGTACCTAAGACCATCTTTCACTTTTGATTGTTTTAATTGTGTATTCAGACATTATGTCAAAAAAATATATGAAATTATGTTTGCGTGGTCTCGAATGTGGTTTACATTTCCTTAACCAAAAGTCATTGTTTTGCAATTATTGAAACCACTTGCGTTTGCAACAGTTTAAAAGTGAATTATAATAGGTCACAAAAGGTCACGTTACACTTAAGAGAAAATTGTAAGTGTCTTCTAATACGAATTCAAACACAACCACTCCGAATTTTTTCGTCTTATTCTGGTAGCCGAGGAACGAGTCCGTCTTATTTCTGTTGTTTTGAATTTTGAAACATATTGCCTCAATAATTTCATGATTAAGGTAGATTTCTGATCCGAATCGTTGCTGTCCGCATTAATTTGCGAGACAAAACTGTCTCGTTTTAAGAACTGAGGAATATTTAGGTTTTGTGGATAGAAAATAAGGCCTACATGGGCAAATGTTTCTTTTAGGAAAACCGCTATCCGACATTAAAAGGCAGTTGTCCCTTAAAATACTATTATTTTGGCTTTTGAATAGACATACTTTTATACAATAACACATCGAAGAAAGGCGAAATAACACTTAACATTCTTACCTCATACTGATTTCAAGCGGTTTGTTTGCATCCGTTTTTAGCCTCCTTGGTGAAAAATTACTTATTATATCATCTCCTATAAAAAATTCGCCCTAGAGGTTATACCCCGTGATTTATTGTCATGAATGCAAAATTTTAGGACATCAATTAGTAAATAAACGTTTTTTCTTCTTCTATTCTATTCTTAAATATTGCTTTAAAGTACCTTAGCCATTGAAAGTCTTTTGGATGACTGTAAAATTATTTGTTAACATAAGCAAACGTACGCTTTGAATGATTCCAATTCCCAAAATAAATTCTTAATTAATTGTGTTGTCAGAAGCATAAATACGAATGACCATAATTGTATTGCTCACTAATTCTGCGTTAACATGAACAGTGACAAATTAACTGCTCAATGACACTGGGTAAAAACTAACAAAATAAATATTTGAGAGTATAGTTAAAATTTCGCCAAAATCTTTTAGATTACGACAAATTTCTATATGAAACTACACCAATCTAATCTTTCTTATGTCATTAAAAATTTTAATGTTTCTTAAAATTGATTTACAACAATTTAAGGCACGTATAACGTAAATGTGTCTCCATTCTTTCATTTTTTCCCAACGGGTACTACAAAAGTCTCAATTTCTGATGATTTTGGCATCTTCTACACGTCAGAATTCCATCGTCCGCGAGATTAATAATTTGTCCAGTATGAAGATAGAAAATAATGGTGAATTATACATTTTTGTACTAATTTGTAAGGATAAAACGTGTTATTTATTGATCCATAACTTGTTTATTGCTCAACATGAATGGTACAGCTCACTTACACTGATTTAGCGACCAGGAGCCTTAAGTGTGATTACGTATTTATGCAGTTTACGACTGGTCTATTATTATTATTATTAACTTTTTAAAGCCATTTTTATTGGTTTTCAGTTTTTCATGTTTTGTTTAATAGTTATTTTGGAAGAGGCCGAGTTATTTCTTTCGTTTTATTTCTGTTTGCTTACTTCAAGGATAAAGAAAATATTTTTTTTTAATTTTACTGCAGTGAAGGCATATATTTTTTACTTTTCTTCTTTTATGTTTCTGATTAACAGGAACATGATTCTGATGGTTCTGAGAAGTCATTGTTCATGGCTGCATTGAAAATTAACCGATTACTGCCTAACGTTCAGTGGGCAATCTGCTGCCTAACTTTCAGAGGGCAATATTTCAGCCATATCCGTCAAGTTGAATACGTATACTTTAAGCAGGGGACCGGTAAGGGTCTACTTTTAGACTGCAACTGGATAAATTACGTATCGGATAGGGTCGGAAAATTAGCCTTGCAAAATACAACAATTAGGCAATGAATTTCTGCTTTTTTTTAAAAACAGCGAATACTTATTTCCGAGTTAGATACATTATGTTATCTCTTGTTTGTTTTTGAGTCTGGGTGACTTCTATAGTACACCAAACGAATTTTGCCACAACAAAAGTGAACCTGTATCAAAAGTCAAGTGAAATATATCATATTATACATCGTTGGAATTCTAATTTTTTGCCGCAGTTGAAGCTGTAGCTAAAAATTCATTTTAACTTGAAATAAAAAATTACCCCATATGGCGTAATGTTAATTTTTTCGACTTTGTAAATTTGCTTCATTTTGATGGTGCAATTCACCAATGGTCTCCAGTAAAAAGACATGATAAAATTATTATTTTTTGTGGTTTTATGACAGTTAAAATATGAAATTTTAGAAATAAAGTTGAATTGTATTCTGGTTATAACACTTAACCGGGATATTGATCTTTGAAAACATGCCCTTTTGAGCCAAATTTTGGCAAAGTCAAAAATTTAACATAGAGGGGTAATGGGAAATTTTTTTGTGTTGAGGAAAACTAAAATTTTAATTCCAGGATAAGTTGCGGCAAAAATTAGAATTCCAACGATATATAACATGACATACTTCATAGCTGAACTTTCAGAAATTTCATTTGCTGTACATTAGTTTGGATTTGAAAACTTCTTGTTCACTTTTTGGATCTCGGGCTTCCCATGTTTAAGTTCTTATGTTACTGATGAGTGGTAACTACTTAAAATGTAAGTTTGGCTTTTTAAAAATTCACAAAATCTATTTAACATGGGTAAATCTGTAGCTTTTATTCTTAAGGGTGTAAAGTAATCACCATTTGGATGACGATTAAAAATGAAATTTGTAAGCATTTTTAACTTTATAACAAACTAATTAGCATATATTTATTACTGATGTTAACGTTCGGTAATATAAGTCAGAATGTGTGATAATATCTAGGTACAGGTACAGAAGTATGTAATGTATATCATGTATATGGGTGTGTTCAAACAATTAAGATAAACATAAAAGAAATTGAGAAGTGTTGGGTGTTTTAAACCTTTAGTGGATGACTTGTTTATTTTGAATTTGAACTGGAAAACCTTTCTCGTGACTGAAATATAATACATTTATCATCCTTCCCCATCGCTATATCGACCTGTCGAACAGTTCAGTAAAAGTCGTATCGTACCGAGCGCGTGCAAATGAACTTGACCCGAATATATCAGCGTTTGACCTGAATATATCAATCGATTCTCCCAAAGTTTCAT
>JAULBM010290177.1:0-15790 GCA_032357055.1 Geukensia granosissima | reverse complement strand
TGTTGGCCATGGTCTTGTCTGTCCTCGACTTAACGATTTCTGTCTGCCCCTTTGGTATCTTCGAATTCCTATTAGGTCATTTAATAAGAAACATCAAAAATGATTCACAACAACAAAAGTTATCGTGTCCTTTAAAAGTCAGTTAGGGGTAGGAAACTGTTTTCATGTTCAAAGACTGAGTTTTTGTTTTTCTTCAAAAGAAAGTGGATTGTGGTATCTATACTATTAGACTCTAGTGTAGAATGTTAGAGATCAAATGTGCATAGTTCAAAGAGACAAGACAAATTAAAAAATACTAAAAGATAAAAAGGAACAAATGCTTGGAATCCAAGAAATCCTTTACAAAACTATAGTGAGATCAGATGCTCATGAAGGGTAAGGATCCTCTGTCTTGCGCGCAACACACGTCGTGAAATCCTTAACTCTAATCCGGGCTAACGTAAATTCGAGAAGAGGTCAACTTATTATTGTATTACTGGTAACAGGCCCACAACTAGTTGAGATACACTGATATCATTAAGTCATACATTTTACTTAATTGGTGCCATGCATATCAGATATGACCTAATAGATTCAGTTTTCAGCTTAACTGACTGCCCTACTTGAGAGCCATGAAATATTTCCTGTAATTTTTTAAACGTCTGACAGTTGATTCGGTCTTAGTGAAAAACGGAAAAGTCAGACGTCAAATCTGGCATTATAACCGTTATAGTGTAATTCAATGAGGTGTTTAAAAAAGATATTATACAACCATATCTTTTAATGGAGATCGTAAAATTTTACTTCGGGAACTTCTATGAATAATCGAATTTCAATGTTTGCAAAATGATGGAATTTACAAATGTTGCATAACATTTATGGAGTAGTTATGTTGCCTGTATTTTCCTTACATTATTAATAAATAAATCAATTGAAAACTGATGAGGGCAAACATGCTGAGATTTTCATATCAAGACTGTGGAATGTCAAGGAGTTTATACAGTAGGCAAAATAAAGTAACTATCATTTAATAGAACAACGCTCAAACGCGATAAAGTTTGGGTTTTTTTGGTACCTCTTTAATTTATAGATCGCAGACCAGTTACTTAGAATTTTATTTATATAATAATTTCTTTTTTCTTATGAAAATGAACTATAAATCCTAACAAGCGGTTGCTTCTACTAGAATATTAAACACTTGGCGTCCGTCGTCCGTCGTAAACTTTTATATTTTCATCTTCTCCTCTGAAACCGCTTAGCCAAATAGATTAATATTTGGTATGGTGCATCTATGTAAGGTACTTTATGAAGTTTCCTCATTTCATCCCGATCGGACAAAAAACACGGCCGCCATGGACGATTCTTATTTCTGATTGGCTGATACATTAGAAAATCTTCTCCTCTGAAACAGCTTGGCCAAATGGATTAATACTGGATATAGAGCATCTGTGGACCTTTATAAAGTTTCCTTATTTTGTCCTGATCTGAAACTAACATGGCCCCCACTAATAATTCTTGTTTCTGATTGGCTGAAAATTGGAGAAATTGATTAATATTGGATATAGAGCATCCATAGAAAGCCCTTTACAAAGTTTTCCCTTCATCCCAATTCGACAAAAACAAGGCCGCCAGAAAAATCTTGTTTCTGATTGGCTAATTCATTTAAAAATCTTCTTCTCTGAAACTTCTTTGCAAAATGGCAGGTGAGCGATACAGAATCAGCCTCCTGAGCCTCTAGCTTAAAATAAGCAATGCTGAAAAAAAGAAAAATACAATTCTAATTGGAAAACACAGTGGATTCAAGTACATCTGAATCACAACTGGGCCTTTCCCTATCGTTAGACAACGCTAGCTCGAATATGATGAACGTAGCTTTTTGAGTTTCAAATTTCAACTTGTCATATCTGCACTGATGCATTTTGAATCTGTTTTTCATTGTTTACAGGTCGAATTCGATACATTAGCACATGTTCATGGTATCACTTCGTGGTTGTTGCTGTCGCAGACTTGATAATGTATCAAATGCCGCACCATATATCTATTGTAGTGTCTACTTATACCTGTCACTTAAGGTATGGGAATCGATGAATCAATGCACAGTGACGTGACTAATAAAACATTAACAGATGTCATTTCTAGAGCAAATGATTGTTCAGCATTCCAGATTCCTTCCCCTATTGTTGATTTGACAAATTTTTTCTAAGATTTACGACAAACGCCATGACTTTCCTATTGCAAACTTCCCATATTTATGTGCAATATTCCTGCTTCCCCTGCCTACGTTGTTTATGTTTCGCAGGTGATTCGATACTCTCATGCCTGTTCCAAGTATCTGGATTTTCTGAAGAGAGCATTGCTGTTGTCACACTATTTACTAGAACAAGAATACATCCAATCAAGGTTGAAGTCGTACTTCGTAAAATTTTATGATTGCCATCACGAATTGGTTAATCCATATGGTATCACTGTTTCTCAACTAGTAATGGACCTGTTACCGATAATATAAAAATAATTTGACATCTGCTCGTCTTGACGTTACTTGTAACCCGGATTAGAGTTTAAGGATTCCACGACGGGTGTTGCACGCAAGACAGGTGATGCTTATCCTTCATGAGCACCTGATCAAACTCCAGTTTTGTAAAGGGGTTTGAGGATTCTAAGACTATGTTCTTTTTGTTTTCTTCTTATCTTTTAGTTTGTCTTGTCTTTTTTGGGCTTTGCAATTTTGATCTATCACTTCGGTATTCTTCAGTTGTCTGACATGAAATTTATCAAACATAGTAATAAATTGAAGTTTTCCTTGCCGTCGGATGTGGCTTTTTGGATTTCAGTGCTTCTTTTGTTGTGTATGGATCTTTGACTTCCTATGTTTCGGTTCAAATGCTACTGATGAGAGGTAACTCGGATTTCTCACATAGCTATACTGCTCTTGACTCCTTTAAATTAGCTTTAGTCGTAAATTTTTGTTGACATTATCGGTCATTCTGACCGTCGATTTTAAAATTATGTTTGTTGAAGGGCAAACATTAAAAAAAATTATGTACATGCAACCAATTGGAACATCTTGGTTGGTTAGATTGAGTGTCTGTAAAGTACAAATTATGCGAAACTTTGTTGGTTTTCTTTCGATGCAAGCTTAAACTGGAAACACCAGACAATTTTCCGTAAAATTTAGTTTGATTTACCTTGTGAAACAGAAACATTTGAATTCAGAAAAAAGTCCGCTCTCCCAATTAGCTTTATTCAAAGCCAATTCCTTATGATAAATTAAATGAAAGTGACATGTTTGTTGAAATACGGGTTATAAACTACAAAGATATTGTTAGATATTATACAATATGTCTATTTAGTCAGATTTAAAAGGACCTTTGCTGAGTTTGGCCATTACTAGGAGTTCTTGACAAAAAAGGAATAAGTTTACCATTAAATTTGGTGGTCATAAAAATTCTTACAATTTTCAAATGAAAAATATTATCACCAAAACTGATATAAAGTATACACTCAATCCATCAACTCCTCACAATTTCAGTAGGTATATCTCTTATAGTTATCCTTTATCCAAGAAATAAACTCGGTCACATTTACAACAAATATTTTGACCTGTTTTTTATCGCTTTAAACTACACCCAACGTATAATCCATATAATTGTCTTAATCAGAAATATTTGAGAGTAGAATTTAGAAATTGTCATTGTTTTATGTTTTTGTCCGTAAACACCATTCTAAACAGTACGATCAGAGAGCGTAATATATGAAGATACAATATTCGCAATTTTCGAATTTGGACGATGTTTAAGTTTCAAGTTTCAATTTTAAGTTTGTTAACACCCAAGGCATGGCATAAATAGAGCAGGGGTTTTCGTCCCTTCCGGAGCACTTGAAATCACCCCATTTTTGTATGGACGTGTTAATTCAGCTTAAGTTTTCAGTGTAGTGTTTGTTGTGGGTACTGTTTTTGTCTTTCATTTCATCTTGTTAGCCATGGTCTTGTCTGTCTTCAGACTTAACGATTTTTGTCCCTTTGGTATCTTTTTATTTACAATGGGCAACATGAGTTCAAACATATATAAACATATATACAAAACATGGCAAAATAAACCTATCGTGGTCTATTATGTTATATGACAAAATGTAATAGTACATTTTTAGAACACTTGATATGTAATCCATTTAAGGTATGAATCAAGTTTTCTGATGAATATATAGAAAGTTTTTTGTGTAATTCGGCATGACAAATTTACACAATCTTTTCCATTTTTGTAATGTTTGAATGATTGATACAAAGTATTTTGGGATATAATTCTTTGTTTTGTTTTTTAGTATCGACATTTTGGCTAAAAATAGATAGCGGGATTTATCTTTAATTTCCTAGTTACAAACCATTCTTTTCTAGAAATATTATACCACCTTCCCGTTGTTTTATAATCTAAATTTTGCTATCCTAATTGTCAATGATTCCTGTAATATTATTTGATATTTCCTGTAATTCATAATTAGATTTGAGTTTTGACATTGAAGTGGTACTTAAATCATATTGCAATTTTTTTCGCCAAAAGAATCACATAAATATTTAACAAGCAACCAACAATCAATCGAAAGTGTGTTTTACAATATAAAACTATGTATCTTTTAAAAAGTTAACATTATGCCTGGATTTTCGTTTAAAAGTCGTATCTGTTGTAGTTTCCACATATAATATATTTTTGGAAAAATTTGTGCATGCCTTCTGCGTATTCTGCTTGAATTACAGATCTAGAGCTTTCTCCAAACAATATCAAAATTTAACTAAAATATGTAGCTCAATCCTCAGCTAATCTCTAACCCGTTGCAAAGCTTGTAAAAACTAACCGATTGAAAGGCTCTTCAGGTCGTTAGATGAAGGAAAACAGAAATATAACGGGTTATAGACCTGTCGCATAATTGTGAGAAGAGGAAACAACTCTTACTTTTCGCCGTTATTTTGACATCAGGACTTGATTCCGTAATAAATGTGAAATATAACCCAGAAGCATTTTCCTGTAACCCTCAAAATATCGCAGCTTCACGGACATATTCGCCAATACCAAAGACTTTATTTTAAATCTATAAACGTACTATTTTGGTTTTTTTCCAAAACTAATGGACAATCATAAAGAACAAATATGTTATCAGTAGTATGCTATCCGCTTCGAAACCAAGCTCGAACTTCAGAGCAGAAAATATATTAAAAAAATAAAGAGTTTATAATTGATATGAATTACTTTTCAAAGGGAACTTATGAGAATTTTCTGATTTGTCGTCTTAGCCTGGTTGTTGATAACTGGATTTTATTAATGCTTAAAGTCCAGCTTTCAGAAAAATATACCAGTGGCTTGAACTTCGATCTAATCAATGTCTTTTTACCACAACGTTCATTTTAGTTCCCTGTTTCTGTAGAGTCCAGTAAGGTTAACGTCACAATCATCGGTGAAATAGGCTTTTTGTCCACTTTCTTTAATATAATAATGGATATTAAACATATTTTATTTGCTCAAGATACAAATTGGATAGGCCACAAGTAAAAACATACTAATGAAGTCTTCTCCGGTTAATAAATAAATGAATATGAAAACATGCGGAGTAAATGTCAGAGAGAATGTACTCCAACTACGCGAAAAACAAAGGATATTTACTCGGCAAATCTATAGGTCTCCACATCGCCTTCAACAAGGGTGGAAAACTACTCCTTGTGAAAAGCTCTAAATCGCCCAAGTAAAATATCTTAAAATACTACTCCTTGAATATTATAAAAAATGTACACGTAACAAAACATTAAACACAAAGACAAACCTATAACCACAATTCCTGACTAGGGACAGGCACATGAGACATGTAGAGGTGTTAAACTAGTTAAGGGAATACACAACCTCCCCAAATCAATGCTCAAAGGTAAAGAAATCAAGGAAACCAACACAGTAACCTACGAACTATAAAAATCAAACAGAAAGTCACCGAATCCGACTAGAGAGTAAATTAATTACAATAAGCATACTTAACAAAAGTACATGTCAAAAGATACCTGTTAAATGAATACTTGCAGTTACTTGAAGCAAGCTCAAGGCGATATTCCTGATGATAAGACATCAAGCCTCTCAACACGAGATGTCATCTAACATATTATGTTCGAAGATTTAATAATGTGTGGTCAATAAACGTGAAGAAAGGAAAGATTGATGAATTGTCAAATTGATAAATATTTGTGTAAGGAAGCGATAAGCTTATTTACATCTGTACCAACAATAACCAGTATAAATATTTTAATATATACGTCGAACTTGTACTTTTTTTATAATAAGATTGTTTCACTGAACAGTGAGACTCCATGAACCATTTTTCGAGTTATATGCCTTATATGTAATGTCTCCATAGAACGTAGGATGTGACATACCTTGTCTAACAAAATTCTACATTTTCAGCCGTATATTTGTATTAAATCTTTGTAACTGTTATAAAATTTTATAATTTTTTTTATAAAATCATATTATATCATACATGGCATATTACACGGGTTACACATTTTTATTGTTATAACTGTTACTCTGAATGTTTACTTTGTTGTTAATCAAAGTGAGAACCCCCCCTCCCCATTAATTATAAAATGATTGTTCAAAAACCGCCTCACAGGCATGTTACATGGTATATTACAGGGATAAGCGTTTAATATGCATTCGCATATTACATTAGCACTATTTATCCTTTGTAAAAATAAATAAAATAAGAAGAAGAGAAATTTATAATGGACGATTATTATGTGAAGAGTAATAATTACGTTTATCACCGTGGTATTAATATATTGATAAGATTTTCTGTGATTTCTGTCTGCCCCTTTGGTATCTTCGAATTCCTTTTTGTTTACATTAAAAGCATCAACGTTGTGCCAGAATTTGTAATAACTGCATTATGCATATAAATATTTCGTATACAGTATTAAAGATTAATAGCGTAAATATCAAAGAGATTATCCATCTCCATATAAAACGGAAGACAATTGTTAAATCAAGAGGTCAACAAGAGACCTTCAATTAGGCTGGAATTACACTCCGTGTCACGAGCTCTTGATAACACTTTTATACGTAAAAATATGCAAATCGTGCCTCAATATTATATTTGGATTTATAAATGCGATTTATTCGCATTCCCTCAGATATAATGTGCCATTTTCATTATTATCCAATTTGCATTTCATTTTCAGCATTAATTTTACCACAAAGTGAAATATATATTATACTAAGCACATCTAAAAGCATTAGGTTGTAATCATAGATTTCAAAATCATAAACAAATAAAAAGATATTGTGACAAAATTAAATAATCTATCAAATTTGCACCTTCACACGTGTTTTTACTTTTATGTCTACCTTTAATATAATTTACAAAAATTTAAATACACATCGACAAAAATTTGTACGTTTTTTACCATAATTATATAATGATTTATAAGTTTGTTTTGGTTAGCTCTTTTTCGTGCCGTTCCAATTTCACAGGGTATAACCTCTAGGTCGAAAATGCCTGGGAACGTATAAATAATGACGATTTCCCGAGAAGCGGGTTAAAATTTAACCAGAAAGTACTGATTTTAACAAATAAATCATTCATATACAAAATTGGGGCATAGCCTATTCAACTCCAATACCCACAGCTAGCTGTTAACATTACCACTAACGGAAGAAATCGCACAATTCGAGAAAAGTCTGTGTTTGTTTGTTAACGTATATCGTGTTTTGCCTCTTCCTTTTAGGGAACCGACAAGAAAATGAGACAACAAGCACGAAAGGTGTTCAAATACATCAGTTGCAAGGTCCCTTCTTTGTTTCTTCAATACACATAGATTAAACGATATATACTTAACAATATCTGTTCGTCATACGAAATTATCAACAATAAGCATAAAATCCGAGGAGAACATAAAAAATAAGACAAAATCTTCAAAGATATGATCACTACTGAATCGATACATGTAAATGAATACACATAAATATAAACATGAATGTAAAGATGTAATGATGTTATTAACCCTTTCTTTGTGAAAATAATGTTAATTGTCGTTTCCATCAGCCCAATAAAACCATAAACGGTGAGCAAAACAGGCTATTGGTAGCCTCTAGTTAAATTATTTCATATTCCTTTGCGTTCTGACCGTCAATTTAAAAAAAAATGCACTGACACTAAGATGCAAAAATGAATGGAGCTGAACTGATCTTTTTCAATCAAAGACCCGAGTCATAGTCATATTCAATTTACAGGTCATAGGTAATTTTGTCGCGGCTTTACTAAGTTAAAAATAAACAAAAATATAGGACTAGGTTAAGCAAGAAACAAAATGAGCCAACTAAAATTCTCATTGTTGTAATGACCTTTATAAGTATCATGTGAAGGGCAAAGGAGACGAGTGAAGATCGGCGAGGAAAAATGGGGAGAAGGGAGAGGATGGGAGTGAAAGGAAGAAATGTATTTCTTGTGCCCCATTCATAAATACTTGTAAACGGGGTCATATCATTTTTCATTTTATCCCAGTTGCAATAAGAAGACCTCAGCGATTGTTTTGGCGAAGACAAACAGCCGTTAATGTTTTGCTGAAAAATCTGACGTAAACAAAACTGATTATTGCTCTTGGTGAGAGAAAAAAACAAATAATGATTTTTTGGTGATAAAGTTTATCACAATGACCATAACTAACCGGAGGGTGTTAAAAAACCCTCTCCTACTTAATGATAACCTAAAAATAGGTAGATAGGCCCGGAATTGGGCCCAAATTGGAACTTGTGATTTATTAACACAAGAAAGTGATATTCTGAATACTTACGCACACAATATTGATTTGTCGTCAAAACCTAAGTTCATGATAAAAACGGTTTAATTTGGCCAATTTTTCATATATATGAAACATAACGTAACACATAAATTTTTGTGAAAGTTTTATGTCCCGAAAGCATACAGCGTAGCCAAGAACAACTTTCCTTTTTGATAGTTTTGATTGTGTATTCTGATGTCAAAAATTATATAACATTCTTCTTGCATGGTCTCAAATGTGGTTTACATTTTCTTAATAAAAAATCATAGTTTTGCAAGTTCTGCAATTATTGAAAGCCATTGCCGTATGCAACAGTTTAATAGTCTATTATAATGTGTCACAAAAGGTCACGTTACCCTTACTTCGAATGAGTATTCAAACACACCCACACCGAATTTTTTGTCTTATTCTAGTGGCCTCCGAACGGGTCTGTCTTATTTCTGTTGTTTTGAATTTTTAAGCATATTTGCCCAATAATTCCATGATTAGTGTAGGTTTCTGATCCGAATTGTAGCTCTCCGCATTAATTTACGGGACAAAATGGTCTTGTTGCTAGAATTGAAGTATATTTAGGTTTCGTGAATAGCAAATAAGGTCTACATGTGCATATTGTTCGCGAACTTTTAAGAAAACCGCCATTCGACATTCAAAGGCAGTTGTCCTCTAAGAAAGTCTCTTTTTGGCCTTTGAATAGACATACTTTTATACAGTAACACATCGAAGAAATGCGAAAAGCACTAAACCATCTTACCTCATACAAATTTCAACCGTTTTTAGCCTCCTGGGTAAAAAATACTTCTTTTATCCGCTCTTATACAAATTTCACCTTAGAGGTTATACCCCATGAATTTGCAAAAGTTTATTAATATTTTTCACATTCTCATCAGACAGCTCTCAGCGACAGTAATAATGTCTAAGTGTTAAAAATTCTCTACATCCAATTAAAATATCTTAAGTAAACAAGTCTGGGAGTTAAAGTAGACAACTACCGAAATTTTTTATTACCGTGACTTAAATAAAGTAATTTTTCCTTCCATTTCCGTGAATGATTCTTCTGATGATCAGTGTTTCGAAATCTCAGGACAAAACCCTTAAGTGGAATATCTAAATCTATAGAGCCGTTCTGATCAAGAACGGATCTTCAAACCTTCAGTATTCAACAAATTCTAAATTAAATTCAACAGCTTAAAATAATTAAATAATTATAAAGCTCTTAAGAATAATAACGAGGTTTGAGTTTTATACAAATTTTTGTCTATGTTTTGCCAGATAGGTATTGATAATCGGCAATTATGTGAGTTTTGGTGTAAAGTGTGCTTTTAACAAACGAAACAACCAGCAGAATATCAATAATACTGGCAAGAACAAGCCCAGTTCTATTAACAAACAAAGCAAACAGCAGAGTATGAATAATACTAGCTAGAAAAGCCAATTTTCTATTGTATAGATGCCAGGACCAAAAGATTTAAAAGTCATATCGCCTGCCAAAGCCAATTATGTGTTCTGATTGGTTCAAATTTCAAAAATCTTATTGTCAGCAAACATAATGTGAATTAAAATGTTAGTTTGAAGAAAATATTTTCAGATGGTCTTGTACTTTATTTTTGATGATTATACCGATCAGAAATTTATAATGTTGTTAATGACCGCTATGGCGCAACTTGGTTTAAAATTGGACCCTACGAGAACTTGACGTTTTCATCTTATTTTCCGAAATCACTAAACAGATTTCAACCGAACTCTGCTGAAATGTCAGCAGGTAATCTTTACCAGATTTGTTTTTGATACTGATCAGAAATTCAACATGGCTGCAAAGCCAATTTTGTGCTCTGATTTGTCGAAAGTTTAAGAATTCTTCTTAACTGAAGGCACAAAGTGAATTAAGTGTTATTTTGCAGAATTAATTGTTTGATGGTGCTGTACTTAATTTTTGATTTTAGCCTATCGGAAATGCAAAATGGCCACCATGACGCAACTTAGTTTAACACAAGACACTATAACATTTATAAGGATTTTCACTATTTCATCTTCTTTTCTGAAACCATTGAAATGTTGAGAAGGTGTTCCTTTCCCAGATTTATGTCTTTGGTGCCGATCGAAAATTCTGCATGGCCACCAGAAGCAATTATGGTTTCAGATAGATTCCATTTTCAAAATTTAAAAAAAAGGTTGATTGAATTGTAATTTTGCAGATGTTAGATGGTCCTGAACTTAATTTGTGGATCGTTTTCCGATCAGAAATTCAAAATGACCACCACAACGCAACTTAATGTAGCATTGGATCCTATAAGAATTTTTCATTTTTATCTTCTTTTCTGAAACCAGTTACATATTTCAACCAAACTTGGCAGAAATTGTAGATATATTGTCCTTTACCAGATTTGTGTTTTTGGTGCGGATCAGAAATTTAACACTGCTGATAATTTAGTGTTCTGATTAGTTTAAATTTCAAAAATATTGTCAGACAACACAAAGTTAATTAGACTGAAATTTTGCAAAAATGGTTGATAGATGGTCGTCTAATAATTCGTGAATTATTTTTCCGATCAGATGTTCATTTCAACTTAGTTAAGAAGAAATAGACGCCGTAATGGTATAAAGTTTATAAAACAAGTCACCATTGGCCCCGTGAGAGATTACAGGCTCTGTGGAACCTCTGGTTTACACACTGTTTTGTCTTTACAGTGAAAATTTAAGTATACCCTTTGGTATATTGAAAATACATGTTAACAAATGTTTTTTATGAATATTGCTTATTTGGCTATGCTGAATATGTATCTGAAGGTGTAATTCTCATCAATATGAAAAGTTGAAAAATACTGGCAATCAACAAGTCAGATCCATACTTTCTTAAGGCCTTGTAATTACCATCTTTATTGCACATTTCAGACTTTTTCAGTCTTTGAAAAGTTTCTTTGACATTTATATGTCTTTCTGTTTTTCATATCTATACCACATTGATGTCAATATATTCAGCAAAACTAAAAGCTGCTAGCTGCTAACATTTAAAGTTGAAGTTTGTTAATTATTAATCCCAGCAGAAGAAGTAGCATCTATGAGAATGTCCAAATTCAGTAAATGGGTTTAGAGAGAAGAGAAACAATGTATTGGTGAAAGAGGCACGGCAATGACAAACGACCTTGAGATCTTCCGAATCAGGTTAATAAAAAGGTAACAACACAATCATTTTACCTCTTTAAACTTAAAATTTATTCTGATTGATTTTATAACATAATGTATTCTACCAGCAGGAAATTATATAATATAAATGATGTATTTAGGAGACTCCAAAATGATTACGTTTTAAACATAGGTTTTTTGCTTGTACAATTAATTGTTAGCTAATTTATGGAAACCTTTTTAACTTTCGATTGTCGCTCTCAATTCCTAATTTCTTTTAAGGTTTCTAAGAAAACGTTAATTAAACTGGGGTATTAATATGAGTAAAAGTTACAAATGAGAGAACCATAACGTAGATCACGCAGTTTTTACATTAAAAACAGCAATGTCCAATTATACAGGTTTCGACGGTTTAACCTTATGTTATCCTCTATTTTATCATAATAAACCATGTTGTTAATGTAAATATGTATCATTCTACGTTAAATATACAAATAGAATTTGAAGCCTTTTGAATGACTTTCCGTAACGAGTACCGTAAGTTACTAACTTATACATCTTCTTCAAATAAACAAGGGTATAAAAATTACATTATTTCAACTACTATCACGGGGATTAGAAATACAATCATTGCGGCTTGTTTTAGATATGAATTCTTGAACATAGTTTTTATTTTTTTATAATGCCTTATTTTCTTTGCATTAATACAGCTTCCTTATTTGTTCCCTCGTGTGTTCTGATATGCAGAAAGTGACTTTGAAACAGTATCTATGTAATGTGCTACATAAAAACTTTTTTCTTTTAAACATGTTATATATAAACAGATCGGCCAGTGTTCTTATTTAGTTAAGAAAATAGCTTTACAGCATGTACTAAAAGAGGAAGAATTTATGCATGCTTTCTGTACATTTCAAGGAGTCACCGATTTGTTTGGATTGAGTGCTTCATTTGCTATGTTCGGATCTTTGGCCTCCTATGTTTCGGTTCTAATGCTATTGATGAGAGGCTATTCATTGCAATGAACATAAATCATTCCCAAAATTTTCCATATTTATTCAAAATGGGTAATTTTGTATTCATGAACCAGGTAATTTTGTTTTATCCTATCTCGTCAGGCAACAATTTGATCGTTGTGTGTCGTAAGTACTACATGAAGGTATTTAAGAATGAAATATTTAATTCTTCTAGTTTCCAAGCCATGCACTCAACAAATAGTCAAATAAAAGACGAACACATTACTTCCTCGGACAAGGTTAAGGGCCCTGCTGAACATTTTAAAGTCCCTGTCATGTATTCGTTGCCAAAACTACATACAAAACCTTTCAAGTTACGTTTTATCTCGGCGTCGAGTAAGTGTAATACTACTTAACTTTCTGTCCTTTTGACTATTTCTCTATATTAATTGAAAGAACTTAATAAATGATATCTTAGGATTTCGTTATAAAAAATAGATTAAAACATTTACTAAGTTACCTAATAAAAAGTTGCAATCGTCTAATGAAGCTAAGCATATCACGTCCTACTTTTACGGAAACATGGTAAATAAAGCTCGGAAATTAAATTTGGTCTTAAAGTCAGCTTAATAAATGGTAGCGTCACAGCACAATACGTAACTAAACAGTTAATATTTGTTATAACATTTTCCATTTCCTGTCTATATATTTTTATAAAGCTATTTGCACAATCTCATGTTTCTTTTTTTACATCTAATGAAAACTAAACACTAAATCTAATTGGACGTGTTTTTTTTACACCGTAATAAAAGAAAACTTGGTTTCCTGATAGGTTGTTTTGTGATTTTTAACTAACAGACAGCAACTGCGAATACTCTTTCTAGGTGGATACTTTTGTTGTATCATGAATTAGTTTTAATCGAATTTGTTGTTGGCTTTCATTATCGATTTCAAGTGTTTTTTATTTCGTGTTTTCATTGCTGTTCCATCACACGACTGTGCCAGGTGAGGGGAAGGGTTGGGCGTTCACAAACTGGTTTAACCCCGCCACATATAAATGTGCCTGTCCCAAGCCAGGTACCTGCACTCCGGTTGTTGTCGTTGTTTAGTTAGTCATTTATTGTTCTTTGTTCAACCTTTTCTCAATAGATGAGGTCGATTGTCGTGTTTTATCAATACATGTATTTTAACATTTTGTATATATTTTGGGGGCCTCTAACAGCTTCCGTTTTGGTATGGACTCCGGTTCATTATTGAAGGCCGTAATGGTACCTGTACAAGTTTAAATTCGACTGTCATTTAGTGGATGGCTGTTTTCTGGAAAATCATGCCACATCTCATATTTTTATATTTAGTACACAAACATTTTATTGTAAATTGTTCAATAAGAACAAATATTCGTGACAGATTGTCACTAGGTCTCTAGGTTTCATTCAAGAATCTGGTATGTTCCCTTTTTCAAAACGGTATAAATATCTTTGTGTTAAATGTGGACGTTTGGTTACCTGTGAAAATTGCTGACCACCACCGAAATAAGAGCGAAAATCGAGTCTGACAATATTTTGTAATTTCATTTGTATGTATGTTTTCTTTGTTGTATATTCTGATTGTCAAATGGTAGATTCTTTGCTTTGGTTTCGTGTCTAATAACTCGTTTTATATCTTCTTTTATGTAATCCTTGGTTTTGCTCATTAACATATTTTTATATCTTTATATTTCTTGTCCAAATCTTCAATCTCCATTTCTCTTTCTTTTGTGTTCTGTTTAATGTTTGTATCTTTTTTGCACTGTTTGTAAATCATTGCAACCATTTTGCTGACGACACAAAATCCTCATCATTTAACGTGTAACATATTAAAGCAATAACAATTATTGTGAAACCTGTAGTTTTATTATTTGCTACATTGAATTTTGTGTTCATATAATATTAATTAAAACATTTTTAATATATCTTTGTTTTCTACTGACACTAATCTAAAACATCAATATCTCAAATTATCTCGATGTCATGAAGTTTCAGTAAACATTCTCTAAAAAGAACAGCGGGCATTGTTGGATGGGCAGGATGCAAAAATACTTCACTCTTTGGCAATAAAAATTGCCGTATCAGTTTCTCCGGCTGGAAGTAGAACTCCTCCTTTCGTCGACTTGTAGGGGTATATAAATTATCAACCATTTTTCTTCGGATTGAACGTTAAGCGTCGTGGCAAGTAGCAAATGATATATTTCATGTCACTTCCCAAAAGAATCCCGGTTGCCCTCCTTAACCCCTTTGGTAGAAATCCTCCCTGTTCTATCACCCATATTACCGTTAATTAACTTAGTCTCGTTTTGATATGGACAAGATATTGACCGCTAAGTGTCAAAGCGACGTGGCAAGGAGCAGAGGATTTATTTCACGTCACTTCACAAAACGAACCCCGGTTGCTGCCCCCTGGTAAGAAAATTCCCTTTTCGGCTGTTCGCTTACGCCAACTGGAGGTTGAGATAACATGAAATCACATATCACGAGATTGGGGTTTCTGTCGATTTAACCCTTTGGTCTGGCTCTTCGGTTTTCGCTTCCTCCTTACACCCAAATCGTCTCTTTTATGATTAACAGTTAAATTGGTCACGTTTTGGACAAGATATTGACTGCTGGGTGTCAAATGACAACAATCAATTTATAAAAAAACCCTTCTAAGCTATCTGTCTAGCATGGCTAGTTAAATTCTACCTGCATGTCCTGAGCATGAAGATTTATCAGCCGTTTATGCAAATGTATTCTTAATGTTTCGACCATTGAATCACTTGTCTTTGAAATAAGAATCGTTTCTGTCTATACTTGCCGTTGATAAATTAAGAATTATTCATAGAATATGTGGCATGATTGTCCATGAGACAGCCACCCACCAAGTGACAGTAGAATTTTAACTTCTACAGGTCCCA
>JAULBM010290167.1:0-15792 GCA_032357055.1 Geukensia granosissima | reverse complement strand
TAATAAAAACAAAATATTTCCTCGGTATTAAATGAAAGCTAAGAGACGGTTAGCTTTTTAGAAAAGCTATTACTTGTACTCATTAAAGTTAACAACTCCCGTTAACACAAATATTACCTCTTTCCGACAATACAGTACACATGTCGCACCCTTCGATTATTTCACGGAGCCTGCGAGTTTCCATTGCCTATAAAATACAAAGAAATTCAAATGTATTTCCTATACTAATATATCAAATATAAATATTTGTGACAAAAAGGAACAGAGGAAAAATACCACTCAACGTTCTTCCTTTTCGTCATTATAGAGGTCTCAGCGTGTTTATATTAAAAAAATGTTGCAAAAGAGTACAAAGGGCAACCAAAATATGAAAGACCATGGCCAAATATAAGAAAACAGGAGACAAAAACGGTAATACACAAAACACTACATAAAAATTGATATTTATCAATAAACTATATTTAAAAGTAATGCCAGAAAGACAAGATCAACATCTTACATACGTTTCTAACAAATATCTAAAAGCCAAATTTAACTGTGTGTAAATCACCTTCATCAGACACGCTAGGACCATAATGGTCAAACTTAATGAATTTCTAGTTACACTGATAAACCAAATGAAATATATATAGTTCATGGCGTAAAGAAAAAAAATAACCCAAATGTAAAAATAACAATCTGTGAATTTCCCAAAGTATAACGCAAATTGGATCGTTCCAAATTACTTTCCAGTACCCGAAAATAAATGAAAGAAAAATTTCAAACATAGAAAGCATTTTACGAGCTCCACACAGCATCACAGACAAAAAATCTGTCACAATATTTAAAGAAACAATATGGAACACTTATGTACGTATCCATGAAACCTTAAAGCCCTGATATAGACACTTGTATTCGTAGCCCGTGGTTGATTTGTACAATGTAAGAATTTAAAGTGAGTTTCTGACATACCTGCTTTTTTATTTCCTCCTGTAGTGATTTAACAGACGTTGTAAGGTCTTTGAGAGCCCCTGACAGTGTTTCATACACACTGTGATCTGCATTTAAAAAAAAAATAAAGAAATTTTTTTAAACTTTGTGAATAGAACAGAAACTAATGTAAAAATGACCGTTTTCAAAAAAGAATCTTATGCATATTTAAATATATCACGTTTAATCCGCTAACATTTAGACATTACAAGGCAAAATAAAGTACTAGAACTTCCCTCCTTCACTAAGATATTGATTAATAATATAATGTTATGTAACATGCAGATACTGAAATTATAAGAAAACTTAACAAATTATTCACCACTGATTATATCTTCTTTGTTTTGTATACGTTCACCAGATGTAGTTCTCTCTCTATCTATAATATTAACTTCTAAACCACGATTTGGTTGTGTTTTGTGTTCAGGAGTTCGCTGTAAAAGTATCTGCCTATCTGAGGTTGATAATGATACTGCTTGTGGGTTAATATTTTCAACATTTGGTAAAATAAGTGTTGGTTTTCTTGCAGGATGAAATACCGACTCTGGTGTAGGACAATGCTGCATTTTCAGCATCATGTGAATGTCAGCATTCCAGTAAAAGTGAAAGTTTTCTGCACTATTCTGTAATATAAAGAAATACTAAAAGATTATGGCATATCAAAAACTCCATCTTGCCACTAAAATTCATCTGGGAATTTTCAGATGTCTGATTTTTTTTTGAATATCATTATATAAGCTGATTAACTGAAAGTCGTCTAGTTTTAATTAAGACTACTTAGAATTATTAATAGATGGTTGAGTTTGCCTCTAGCTTCATCTTCACAAATAATAGGCACCACCTTACAACTTTGTAGATACGCACAATCCAGGACTCGACCACCCTAGAGGATTCTTTAGTTCCGAATTAAAGTGCAAGACAAACGAATTGGAGATCGGTTACAAAATAATAAGTTAAAAGGTGTTTTACCAAAGAGTGAGATTGACCTTCCCAGATGATAATTTTCGAGCCCCCAGAATAAGGATCTGAAGATAAGAAAGTTTTCATAATTACGATGTCAGTGAAAAGTTCTGTGTTTTTGTTAAGGACACGGTCTTTTACCACAATTCAACTCACTAGTGTCTGTTTTCCGTATAACATTTCTTTGAACGGAAAGGATGACCTCACTTGCCCTTGGTGTACACAGTCAATATAGATGTCAGCACTGTTTCTACGACGCAGAAGGTCGTGAAAGTGGATGATTAATTTGACGTTGTTGGTTGTTTGGAGTAATCGACTTTGGAATGTTAAAGCATCGTCGCCAACAGTTCGGGAAGATAATCGTATTGTAACTGAAACAAAGCAGATTAATGATCAAAAGAACTGACAAAATTGATGTTATAATATATAAAGAATTTTAATGCACGTTTTTGTTTTCTTTAACGTGTATTTTTGCATAGGTGGTAGAGGTGTGCAGGTACATGTACTTAATTTTTCTGTGAGAAATCGCACTCCTTATACATACAAAAAAGGTGCATTCGACTCGTCGATGTTAATCAGTATCTTAGAATGAAAGAATGGAAAATTGGAAAGGAGTTTAAGAAACTACGATATTTAGTTTAAATAGCATTCAACGAATTTCACTGAAGGAATATTACTTCTAGTATTTCTAGACATGGGTTATTTTTGTAATGCCTGTACTAAGGACAAAAAACTTACATTTCAATCTCACATGTTTTATGCCAAGAACTGTATTATGTATTAACAAAAACCTTTTACCTTGATGTGCGGTAAAATTAACATACACAGCAAACTGTGTTCCTGCTGTAAAATCTTGCCCACTAAATAAAAACGTTATACCGGATCGCTTTTTGTCAGTTTCTGGTAAATCTCCGCTTAGAAACACGTCAACACCTTTAGTGAAAGTTTCATACAGATCTCTGTTGGCCACTGAAACACAAAATTTTACTTTATTAATAACAACAAAATTATTAATGTTAAAGCATATCATATACTGACCTTGCTCTTATCTTAAATGACATCTCAAAACTTGTACAGTTTACTAGAAATTGAATATGAAGCGACATCAGTTAATTTTAAAAAATCATTACTTATTTGCTCAGGAAAAGTAATGAAATGTATTGTATATGAGCATATATTTAATTTTACAAACAATGAAACATGCATTATTATATGCATACCAAGCTGGTTTCTTACGGAGACACTCCACTTTTTCTCAATTACTTGAAATTTATCACAGCATCTGTAAATACTTAGATGCTCGCTTGTCAGACCTCATTTTATTCTTTGATATATCAAAAGTTTGGCATATAAAGCATAAATCAAGTAACTGGAGTCATATGGAATATCGACTAGATTGAACATTATATAAAAGATAGGAAACAGTGTATTTTTTGTAAATAACGATTATTTAAATATTGGTTTAGTAATTAATAAAAGCAGGTGATTTCCAGGGGTCTGTCTTAAGACCTCTACTGTCCTTATTGTACATAAACGATATTACGGATAGTCTTAGCAACCAAGCTCACTTCACTGGCGTAGATTGAAAATGAAAATAAATAGCGGTTTAGTTCACATAAAAAGTTTGGGAAAATTGTGGCAAGTTGATTTTAACATTACAAAGAAAGAAACTTGTGTGTAATTTTAATAACGAATCAGTAGAAATTGTAACTATTCACAAACATTTAGGCATAACATTCTTACATGATGGACAGTGGAAATTACACATAAATAACAAAGCCATATCTGCTTTCACATGAATACATGTTAAACTGAAATTTGTCTTATCAAAAGAAGCAACCTCCAATATTTATTTAACATTTATAAAACCAATATTGCCTGTGAGGGTTGGATGGAGACTAAGACCATGAAGCGGGCCGATAACAAACATTCAGTTAGAGGCAGGTAGAACAGAATCAGGACTCCTTACTACCTCCTATGATACCAGATACAAATCAAATTAATCTTCAGATTGATAAAATGTCCTTCCCAGAACAAGACTAATTACTGCCTTTTACTGGATCTTGATCAAAGTATCACATTTTTAAACGGGGGTTAAAAGAAATTCAATGTAAATCACCAGGGTATTACAGTGACGGTTGTCAAAAAACTTCATCATGAACATTTTGCATGTCCGATTATGACATCAGTGTAGTTTTGTACTATGTTAAAACAAATTCCGAAATGTAGATGTTAGTCATCATTCGATGATGCTATCCTAGACTATTTCAATATTTAATAATGTGTTAATTCTGGAATATTGCCATTCGGCTTTTGTCATCACAAAGGTGTCTTTACGAAGTAAACGTGGACCATTAGAATTTCCTCGGGGTCCGCTTCTACTTTTCGTCCAAGTTTCTATTTATTCTGTAACTATACAAGGAAGCTTTATAAAACTTGACAGGATGGTGTGTTTGGCCATTGCGCATCATATGCATCTAAAGGTGACCTTTACCACATTTTTTACTTCTAAAATGTTCTTTTCGTCTAAGATTTTGTTTTCGTTTTCATAGCAACTATGCTAGATATGTTAACACATTTTACGGACGCAAATGTTAGTGATACTAAGGTCAAGGTTACCCAGGAAAAACAGTTTTAGACTTAGAAAATTAGCTTATCCTCAGAAGTTAGGTCCAAGTTTTGTTTCCTCAGGAACTATATTTGATATCTGAATCAAACTTGTTATTAAAGTGTGCTAAAATTACACGCATGTTTCAGATGGAAATTTTCATGACCTTGACCAGAAGATCATTCAGGGTGAACAGTTCTCAAATTAGAATATCTTCCTTATAGTGTAAGTTATGTCCAATTTTTTGTTTTCTTAGAAACATTACTGGATATCTGAATGAAACTTGTCATGAAGTTGCATGCATAAAGCATGATTGCTATATACAGAGGAAGTTTGAGATGACCTAGACCACAGGGGCATGTAGGATCTTAGTTGTTTCAAAATGGTTGTTTTGTTATTAAAAGTTATGGTACAGGTTTTCTTTTCTCAGAATCTATCTTAGATATCCAAAATGAAACTTTGAAGGAAGTTGCATCGATGGTTGTTCCAACTTTGATAAATTTCTTCCTAGAAGACCCAGACCTGTTATATGTTGGAAAATTGCCAAGAAATTATACAGAAAAGAAATCAGAGGGTCAACTGCAATTATATGAAGTCTTATGATTAAACTTTTGTTAATTTCCCGGAAGTCTCTAAGACCTGTTTACTTTTGGAAAAATTCATAGCTACCATGGACAAATGGAGTCAGAAGTATGGGGTTTAAGATTAAAATATATGGCAGTTCCAACTTTGGTTAACTATCTGGAAGCCTCTCATACCTGTTATCTTTTGAAAAAGTACCTGAAAACCATACATTATAAGAATCATATGATCAATTTCAATGCTGAGGAGTTTAGATTTAGAAATCAGGAAATTTCAACTTTGGTTAAATTCCTGAAAGTCTCTCAGACATGTTTCTTTTAAGAAACATACCAGGTAACCATTTAGAAATGGATCAGAAGATAAAAAATAAATTGCAACTACATAAAGTATTAAGATTAAACAATATGGGAATTCCAACAATTCCAACTTTGGTAAATTTCCTGGAAATCTTTCAGGTTTGTTAACTTTGAAAAATACCTAGCAATCATATAAAATCGGGATCAGATGATCAGTTTTGATCTTATGCAGTGTTTAGATTATTTATAATGTGGCAATTTTAACTTTTTTAAATTCCTGAACACTCTCAGATCAACCTACTTTTGCAATAGCAATTTCAATCCAAAACATTTGTCATTCATTCATTGCCTATAAAGATTTTTCTTTTGTATAAATGTTTAATCTCATAAAATTGCTGTGGTAAATGCAAACTTATCAGGCGATGGTTGCGGCTTCACGTTTCCATCCTTAATTTCAAATTCCTTCCTGCCACATATAAATATCAAATTATTGTCCCTCTATAACTGTTTTCAGTCACAACATTTCAGCATGCTACTGCTTCAGTTCAAAAATTTATATTGATGATGTTTCCATGTTTCCAGCAATCGTTTTGGAGGGCAGCATCAACTAATTACAACTTCTTTCTTCCAAAAAATATCTGCGGGGTACATAATAAATAGGTAACGATACGAAGATGATGTTTTTCTTTTAAAAACGTTTTGATATTTGTTTTTGTCTGTACGAAATGTAAGTTTCTCTTAACTGATAACCTGTAAACAGGTGTTAGTTTTGTGACTTTCGTTCATACATGTACTTAGAAATATTACTGAAGGTTTCTTAAGTTGTCATAACCATATATTTCTCTTTGTAAAATTTTAATCAAAATTAAAGACAAGAGGGACGATTTTTCATTCCCATGCAATTGTTAATTTCCCCTTCCCTTTGACTCCTTCATATTTTACACATATTTCTCAGCTTGTTCGTTATGCCCTTGTTTGTAGCGACGTTTCAGGTTTAAATGAACGCAATCAGTGTAGAACTGGCAAATAATTAAGTCAAGGATTTCGTTACCACAAATTGATTAATACATTTACTTAATTCTTCCATATTCTTTTTAATTTGGTAAAAAAAATTGGATGTACTTGTAATCATCTGATGAAACATAGGATATCACATCCTACTTTTTCCGGATAAGTGGTATTTTAAATTCGGAAATTTAAACTAAATCCGCATGGTCTTACAATTCATCTTAATAAACTTATCCGTAAAGGATATCCTCACAGCATTGTTATTAAATCTTTAAATAAGGGATTAGACTTTCTTGTTAAAAGCTAAATACGGTACTAAACACTTTATATTTGATATAACATTTTCTACTTCGTGTCTATATATTTTATTGGCATTTAATTCCATGTTTTCTTTGACTTCTAATGATATTTAAACACTAAATCCAAATGTGTGTGTTTTTATTGACACTGGTAGTAAAGGAAAACTTGGTTTCCTAATCGATTGCTTTTTGGTTTTGAACAAGCAGACAACAACTGCGAGTACTCTTTCGAGGTCGAAACTGTTTTTGTATCATGTATTAGTTTTAATTGTATATGTTGTTGGTTTTCCGTATCCGTAATAGTTTCGCATTTTGCATTTTGGAGGCCGTTTACAGCTTCCGTTATGGTAAGTACTCCGGTTCATAATTAAAGGCCGTACTGGAAGCTGTAGAAGTTTAAATTCGACTGCCATTTGGTAGATGGTTATCTCATGGACAATCATGCCACATCTCCTATTTTTATATAACAAAATCTCGGTGTACTTTATTTAGTGGAGCAATAATGACCGAGATTTTTACAAGGGTTTTTGTGCCTGTGTATTTTTGGCAAATATCACGGAGCAAGTAACCCGCTAGTTCTGAGCAATTTCTAAGGAAATTTTGAATTTTTTGTTTCTATATTTACCAATGTTTCCTCATGTAACATAATAAATACAGTGTTTCCGAAGGAAAATAGTTATTAATTCTAGTATAATGTTTACATTATTTTTTTATTATTTTCTCAAGAAACATTGGGTTATATATGTTTACCAAATGAATGTTTCTTCATGATACATAATACATCCGATGCTACCCCTTGGAAACTATAGCTATTTATAAATGATAATAGAATATTTTTTAAACGATATGAATACGAATGGTTTCCAGAGAAAACATATATATGGTTGTTGCCTAAGGAAACGAATTGAAATGAACATTAGTCACCAATTTTGCGACCAATATCGGAACCGGAAGATGATTCAAGGTTTTGTAGATCGCTTGTCTAGTTCTTTACCATTATTCAATGAATTTACTTACTCCGACATAATGTTTAGGATATTAAAATAAGTACATGAACTTGGCTTTCGGTAATCGATTATCTTACTGCCAAGAGATGTCATAATAAACATATGTTTATACCCCTGTGCATCTTTTTGACATTAAGTTGAGTGATTAGCAATTTTATTCTTATTTTTATCTCAAGTAATGTAGTAAGGGCAAACACTGTCTAAAGATAAATTTTCATGATGTAACTCACATCAGAAAGCATGACAGTGCTAGTACAGTCGCGATATGACACAGATTTATTTTCAAACAGCAGTCGATTCGTTCTTTAAAAGATTTCTATAATACTTTATTGCAGAAAAGCTAACATGTCGGACGACAAATTAGACTAACTTATTCGTTGTTTGCTCCTATACATGGTTTACATATATATTGACGACAAAGCAGAATAGACACGTTGTTGAACCACACAAGGCAAGGTCGTATCGCTGACTGTTGGTTGTAATCTTAGAATCTTTTTGAATTCTTATGATGAAATAACGACTGTAAGAAAATCTGAAATTTTTTTCTTATTGTAATTTTCATTTCCAAACAGGGGAGTTTCAATATTTATTTCTAATTCATTTAATTCCAATTTGTTCTTTCGTTTAGGAATAAATGACACTGTGATTAATATTGAATGCTATCCCCATTGTGCTAGATGTGCTATCTGAGCTACTTTGATGCCTTAACCTCGTATGAATGATATTTATTTTTTTTAGTCCTTAGCTATAGTACTCTGGTGATTTGATAGTTTCTGTTGTAATTTACTTTTTGCTGGCGAATTTCGGACGGCTTCAAATGTATATCTGCGTTATTCCAGTATTTTGTAGTAGATGGTATGAAAGATGTTTTTTTTTAGATATTTGCAATCTGCGTATTGGTTTAAAGTAATTTACACTATTTCTCAAAGTATAATTACTAATATCTAACACCATTGGGGCTAGGCATTCATACAAATACGGGAGGCATGATTAATCGTGCACTTACTAAGGAATGCCAGTCTTTTCTTATTTTTCTAGTCCTCTGCCATAACACCCATTGCAAATTTCACATGCATTATTCCGAAAGCGATTAAATATGAACTATATAAATGTTGGACAAACTTTTCATTGAAGGTATAAATTTTCTAAAGAATTTTCATTTGCTTGTAGGCTGAATTAGATATATTAACTCTATCCTTTTCCAGTCACACCTTAATGTTTATTTGTTTCTACAATTTCTTTTTTTTTCAGATCAAATTTTTTTTTATCTTGATCAGGATAGTCCGTATCAGTTATATTATGAGCTACATTTTTGCCCATTCTTTCCAATTTTACTTAACCATAGTTAACTTAAGCTTCCGTGTTATGGAACTTTTTACCATAGTACGATAGAGATTTTACGTCTGCAAAAAACCTTGCAATTTAACCAAGGCTGTCTGTTATATCGTTATACCCCGACCCCTTGGTGCGAACACTGGTGTTCTATCATTTGGGTCAAAAATTGAACCCAAGGCATCCATGCCTCCAAGAGTTCACTAAGACTTACTTTCTATAATTTATTATTAATATTTTACCCATTCCAACATTTCACGATATCTTAAGGGAGTTTGTTATCTATTACAATAATAATTTTTTAAAACTGAACAAACATGATTCGTGAAATGATAACGAACCTCGCATCATAGGGTATACTCTGGAGGAAGAATAATTGATCCTAATGCATGCATGAATATAGATTCCAGGTCGATTAAAGGCGGCAGGTTAATGCTTTTGGTCTGCAAAGTACTATTCAGACAATATCTGACAGATATATCAATCTTTCCCGCTTTTAAGACCCCATTAAAGCGTTTTCCTTATAGTCCATCAGCCAACACGGGAAAGTCTGCGATCCGATGTCTACCCAGATCTGTGTTGCCTGTCAGCCAACACGGGAAAGTCTACGATCCGATGTCTACCCAGATCTGTGTTGCCTGTTATCTTTACTTTCATTTTCATGCTGTTATACTTGATAAAATTTGTCCAAAAGTTGTATAACATTGGGTTTTCTGACCACCCTATCCCAACAAAATGAGGGTGGTCATTTTAAAAACAGCATTTATTCTTTCCTGCATCTCAAACTTAACAGATTTGTCAGATATATATAGGGGATATAGTTTAGGTTTTTTTTGAAAACGATAAACTTTACAAGCGTAAGTCCCGCTAAACACAAGCTATGCAACATTAACTTTTATTTACAAAATATCTCATATTTTATTTCATCTTTGACGTAAATAGCTGTTAGTTATCTCTTAAATTCGTGTGTTGGTTTAAAGTACATGTTTTTATCGTTTCGCGCAATTTTTAGTACGTTTAATGTTATATCAAAAATTATTGTAGCTTTTAACTATAAATTAAAGCACATAAAAATGTCGGAAATTCTAGACAGATTGTATTTCATTCCGGATATTACAGTATTTTTTTTTTTATTATCCAAAAATCCAACCGTTATTAATTGAAAATATCGGTATATGATAAAAAGGATAATTGAATATGACATAAAAATTATATTCAAATAAAGTGTAATTAAAAGATTTGTAAATAGGTGTGTTTGAAAAGGGTGCACTCTATCAGTACATGCATTTGCAGAAAACTCACAATTTTGAAAATATTCGTTAAAAACATAAAAATTGGCAACTTTTAAAATTCAATTACATTTTTAATTAGTTGTGCTTTAGTTTTTCTATTAAATATTAAATATAACATTATAGATAAAAATATAACTTCATAAAAGTTAAATATATCTGAACGAAAACTTCCATATGATGCATTTTGAAATGCATTTAAAACATTTTTTAAAACATACAACAATGAGTAATATTAATATATATATTTATAAGTGCAGTGTTTTAGAATTGTGTCTGTGCAAGAAAATGCAATATTATTTTTTTAGAAATTGTTAAAAGCCCGAAAAGCGGACATATTTGCAGAACTATTTGAATTAAAAACCTGACATCTGACTTATTAGATAATATAAAACATACTTTTGAGTCGATATGTATTGAATGTAGGCGGGCATCAATTTTAAAGTAATTTCAAAAGTTTTAGCGTTATCAAATGAAGGTGATATAATGAAGTTTTAAGGCAATTCATGCTATAAATTCTATTGCGCGAAAAGTCAACATGTAAGAGCTCGCACTTTTGTGTGTCATTCGAGTGCACCGCTCCAATCAATACGAAAATTTATGCTTAAATTTTATATAAGTTTGTCTGATATATAATGGTTTAACTTCTTATCTTTATATCTACCGTTATATAATTGAATATGATTTTTATAATGATTCAATCAATGCTTTTTCAAATGCTTTTTTGGTATTTTAATATCCGGACTGAAATCTGGTTTGACTAAAAATTCCGAATAATTAATTTGTGAAAAATTCACCAGTTTCTTACCAAATCTCCGCTTAAATACGTGGACTTTAAAAATTTGTAAAAGAGTTCAAATGTTAACTTGAAACGTTATTGTACTGTAGCAGAGATATGTTTAAATTGTCGTGTAACCATGTATCGATAAATATTACAACTTTTGTCAAGATTTTGAAAATTAAAACGACCATTTTTATTGTTGGTTCAAATGAAGTTAACTTAGTTCATATATTCAAAGTTGAAATCGATTATAACCTTTTATTGCATAATCTTCAAACACAGTTTAAAAATAGATTGCTATCTTTACACACAAACGAAAAAATATGGTTTTAAGTTCGTAAAGGTTATTGCCTTAATAAGGATTTTGGTCTGAAAAGGGCCTTGTTATACCCCTTTTGGATACATTTTGACAAGTAGAACAGATTGAAAATAAAACATAAGACATTGAGCAAACTAATCATGTAAAAATATTAAGGTACCCAGGGGTAGACATCCAAATCGTTAACTACAGGCTTTTTCAGAGTTGTCTTATAGACTATTATTGATTTTAATCGTCGGTCTAAATGGGGAGGTTTTCCATTTAATGAGAATTTGGCAACAGTAAAACAACGTGATGCTGTCAGAAAAATTTCTCAAGTCAAACATCATTCAGCAGTGAAAAATAAATATATTTTAGTAGGTTGTTTAAATTGAAAACTAAAGCGTGTTGCAAATACATAATCTTTGCTAGCCTTATATAAGAGTTACTCAATCGTTTCTATTAGCCATTGCATTTATTAGGATAACAGCATAAAAATTGGCAAGTTTTACTTTTAATATTTTGTTACATTCATAATATAATATATATTATTCACATTAAAATTTTAAAAGGGGAAGAAAAAACCTCCGGCTTTACGTTATTCACTTTTTTACGACAAACCATATATTAATATTTAATTTATTCGAATATGTTCATTTTATTGAATCAAAATTGGTACCATCTGCTATCGGTTCATGCAAATTGGAGTCCACTTCAAACGGGTTCTAACCGTTATTGGTGACTGGGAAGGTTTAGGTTCTAACCGTTATAGGTGATTGGGAAGGTTTAGGTTCTAACCGTTATTGGTGATTGGGAAGGTTTAGGTTCTAACCGTTATTGGTGATTGGGAAGGTTTAGGTTCTAACCGATATTGGTGATTGGGACGGTTTAGGTTGTTATCTCTTGGAAATACTTTATGGGACTAAATTATGTTCTCCCAGAGTCCCATTTCCCATATCCCGAAAATCGAAGGATCGAGGTCGTCTTGTATTCTACTTTAAAATCAAGAGTATTATTTTGCCTAAGAGTGCAAGGATATTTTGTCAGATCCTGCTTGTTTTTTATAACATTAACTTGCTTTTGACTCCAGGTGTACAATGTTTTGCCGGTTATTTCTCTGCCTGATTAACCTGATTAATGGCGGAACTTCATTTTCCACCCTGGGGAATTAATCACGGTTTGCGTAAATGTGTTTATAGGTCGGTTGTGCTTCTCGGATTGGTTCAGTACTGATTGTTCGTTTTATAAGCCAGGGCTTTCCTTGCTGGAAGGATCAACAAAAATATCATTTTGTATGAACTTCCACCGAGGTAGGCTTAATAAATCCGAACCTTTGGAAGAATGGAATCTCTTACACAATCGCCTGCACTATGTCCAGCGTCCTTTACCGCTCTGCAAACTAGGCTTTATCAAAATATAGCTTTCAATGTCCAGATTGCGCTTTTTATATCAAATCAATATAATCTTCATAGATACTTGACAATTCTTCGCCTTATGACTGAGAGCATTTACCATTAACCACAACGACAACTCTACGCCAGCTTGAGTTCAAGTCCCACCGAGGAAAGGACTAAAGATTTGCAGGTACAAAATTCATTCATTACATTGTTCAGTTATATAGTTTTCAGATGTTTTTTTGGTTTCTTGTTAACCTTTTATCACCTGAGGCTTCAGCGATTCGTACCATTCGTAATTTTGCATTTTGAAACCACCGAGTCGATGCCTTTGCTGGTGGACCATGTCCCCGATGGTATTCACCAGCCTTGTTGTTAGACTTGTCTAACATGAAATTTATCAATGTTTTACAGAAATTTGCTGCATTTGCTCAAATTCTAAAGCACAGAAAATACGGAAAGGCTTTGAAAAGTAATGCTCTTAGTAGTTTTCCCTGCAGTCGGATTTGGCTTCCTATTTCGATTTGTTTGGATTTGAGTGCTTCTTTTACTATGTTTTATTCATATGTTTCGGTTCTAATGTTACTAATGAAAGGTAACTGCTTGAAATGTGCATTAAGCATACACTTTTTCCATATTTCTTCAACATTGGTAATTTTGAATTTTGTCACTAATTTTCGAGTTTGTAAAAATTGATTTGATGTGGGTATAATTATTAAAAAATACGAAATCCTTTAAAAATGAAATGCTGGGGTAAATTTGCTTTCTGTAAATGCAAACGAGTAAAGGCGTTACAAGTGTCCCCTTTTCAAGTGTAAGTATCCGCCTCTTATAGCTGTTGGTTGAACATTGTCGCATAAGATCAGTGTGTTGCTATGTAAATTCGCTTTTTGTGTGCGAATGTTTGTTACTTTTGAATATCATTCTCAGTCAGTGATATTGGAAGACAAGTGGCAAAAAAGGAACATTTAGTATTTTGTATTGCACAATACTTAAGTCAGATGTATGTATAAACAGCATAACGGAGTGGACTGAACACCTAACAATAAATCGCTGGATACGCCTACCAACAAAAAAAACCATTATTGTCGGAGGGTATAATCGAGCATCTCAAAAATTTCAAAGGTAACCTCATTCCCTTATATTGTGTTTGGGGAATCGGGATCATACCCATTTTTTCTGGGAAGAAATACGCTTAAGTTATTTTTTCCAACGTTAAAATAAGCATGGGAAAATGGCAATAGGATATCTACGGGGTTAGACTTGGACGTATTCCCAATTGAAAATATTTTAAAAAAAGATTTCGAATGAGATGGTGCGCGCCTAGCTCCAGGCCTGTATCCGCCATTGATACTCGAACCCATTAAAATGGTGTCCTAAGGTAAGATTTGAAAGTTGATTGCCATCAGAGTTTTTAAGAAGCACAATAAATGTTGGAATTTCTTTGGCATCTATACATGTTTTTTTATTTATACACCTGCACTTTTTTATGTCTTTCAGAATATTTTGTTAAACAACCTTACCTTGTCTTATTTGTGACTCTGTACCAAGAATTAATCCAAATAAAATTAACAAGATAAGATTTAAACATTCCATTTCATCTGAAAAACACTTTAACTTAATAGAATTGTAACCACGTACAACATAGTTAAACATTTGAAGCAAATATAATTAAAGTAATATTTTCCAGATTTTTACAATAAAATATATATTGTTTGCAATAAACATTGATTATAGTGTGCATATGAATGCATGCCGACAATTCTGTTTAGAACGTAGTCGCAACACAAAGCATACCCCACGTCTTAAGTCATTTATCAATTCTGAGATGAAAATAGCGCTCTCAGTAATGTATTTTTCTCTTTGTTGAGTGTAACAAAACTGTAATAAAGATATATCTTTCAATTGTTTTGGGGTTTCTTTCCAAGTCTAAGCAACATTTTCTATTTCTCAATAATAAATACATAAACCTAATTAGCGACAACTGAAAAGAAATTACTTCTTAAGCCGAAAACAAAATTATGAACCCCCTATATTAAGATGGTCGTCCCCTTACCAGGATACTCAAACTAAAAACTATTGGAAAATATTCAATTGACTGACTACATCGGTTATGATGGGTTTATCTGAGGTCGTCTGCGTCTTAAGATTTTTACAATATGGGACTTCATCAACCTGACTTTCTAAACTGAAATTTATTTGTAATAAAAGGAATTCGAAGATACCCAAGGGGCAGACAGAAATAGTTAAATCGGAAGACAGACAAGACCATGGCCAACAAATTGAAACGAAAGACAAACATATAAAACACACAGCAATACAGATATTTTACTTTTTTGACGAGTAGTAAAAGTTTAATTTGTCCGTTATATTAATATGATTTGTATGATAAAATACAATTCATTTTTATGTTATAGAAGGATGTTTTTTGTTGATAATTGTCTATTGACTATTGCCATTTACGTGGGCACTATATACAGCAAATGGAGATGTTTCGTTTTTGACAATTTTATTTGCTCATAAAGAAACAAATGAGATAAGACAAAAGTTTGGTCAACTTGCATGCAGTCGTCCCTTATAAAGGTAATATACGTAGACCATGCATGCGCAGTTATAACTTTTCATCCATAAAATGATAACAAATAATGAAGATGTAATTTGGATAAACATAATTATCAAGAAAATTAAAATAGTAATGAGCGAGTACTACGAAAAGTGCAAATAATTCGCGTTTCAAATTAACGTTAAAAGAAACCTTCTTAAACCCTTAATATACTTAAAGACTTTTTTGAGTAAAGATATGTAGCTCAACACTGCCACGCGTTAATAATACTTTCAACTTTCAACTTTTATTATAAGTCCAATCATGGTCCCACAAGGGGCAATTACATTCAACATATATTGATCAGTCAACATAAAGTTCAAAGTACAATATTACAAGACAAAACAATATGCGCTAAACAGTTTTT
>JAULBM010290166.1:14275-26383 GCA_032357055.1 Geukensia granosissima | reverse complement strand
GCGATTTTTGTTGCTATTGGATAACAACTTCCTGTTTGACGGAACTTTGCCATTTTCACTGCATAGAATGATAGAGAGTGGGGGTATACTTAGCACGACTCCGCGTGCAAAACCATGTTTGTAATACCCTCCTACTTTTTTGCTTTTTGGTTTTACGTTCAGTTGAAAAAAGTATGTTTTGGTACGGTCGACAACGATTTATTAGTCTTTCTCCGTTCTATTTTGAGAAAAAAACTAGGTATCAATCTTTTAGTCTTGATTTGAGAATTACATTTGGTATTGCTGTATAGATTGTGGATATGTTTTGATGCTGTTACAAGAGGGCATATATCTTGAATTTAATTTCCATCTTTGGAGTTCTTAAGTGTCCACATCTGAAAACAATAATTCGATATCACCATACAAGTTTGAGACAAACAAGGAAGCGATGATCCAAAAACGAACAATTAAGGCATGATGGCATCTTAATGCAAATCTTAGCGGTAGAAGTGTTGGTAATGTTGCATTTTTGTCTGCAGACATAAGTAAAATCAAACTTCTGAAAGTTCTCTCCTTTTTACCATAATAAACAACAGGTATACGCAATAAACATATATGCACATTCAAATATCATATAACAGACATTTATGAGAGAGAGAGAGAGAGAGAGAGAGAGAGAGAGAGAGAGAAACAGAAAGTTATTTATTTCAATAGTGCATGAATATAAACCTTACATATTAAAATTTAAAAATTATAAAAAAAACTGATAGTATTATACCTTTTAGTGACATTGCCTAAATTTAGGTAATCGGAAAGGAAGACTAAAAATATACATGCGAATATTCATCTAGTTGGTTGCTCCCTACTTTTTCCGGGGAAGGGGGGAACTTGTACATCTTAACTTACGTGAGGATAACTTGAAATATTCTTCTGTATCCAATCGTTATACACTGATCGTATATTCTCTTTGAAAGGAAATAGATAACAAATATAAAAAAACTAAATCAAGCAAAAAACAAAAACAGACAACTAAAACATGTATGAATGTGACCATCTTTACGAAAAAGAACATTTAAGCACTGGGCTAGAATAGCCCACCGTGCACCACCACATCTCTATGAGAATATTTATGTTGTCCCCGAAATATATTATTAATTAAAAATTAGTTTTTCATAGTTACCTTGACGATTTTTGTCGATTTTAGCCGTTTTTATTTTTAAAGGCAGTTATAAATATGATCTCGTTCCATAAAGTAGACATGAAGGTTTAATTTAATAGGTTTATATGAATAATGCTAACACGTGTTGATGTTTACGATTGCAATCCACGTGTTTTTGTTTTATTTGTTCTGATTAAAATACAGATACCCGAACTGCAGGTGTGTGATATAGAACATGCTTCTGTCTCCCCGGAATAGTTTCCTTGTTAAATGTTTTAAGGAATTTAGATTAATCGAATGCCAGTGTTGACGTGCAGCAAGTTGAATCAGATTTTCCTGCCCACCAACAGGCATATAATGAATATATATATATTGAAATTGTATAAACATAATGTACACCGCTGCTCTTTTAGTTTTAAATCATAGTTCCGATGTCTCTGTCATCCGTTATCACAAAAAATTAGACAACGACATTCTGTTTTTGGACTTTTTTATTAAACCGGATTTTTAGTATTTGGATGGATTTGTAATTTTTATTACAACAAAGAAAGCGAACTGTGTAAGTTGACAGACACGGTAATGTCGAGAACATAAACAAGAAGGAACATGACAAATAAAACTGCTGTACAAATCAAACTATATACAACTATAAACAATCCGGAAACCACCAAAAACCAGGGTAAACTCAGGTGGCGCTTTAGTGTAATCCTGTATAAGTCATTTCAGGACAAAGGTGAAAGGTTAAAGGAATTATAATCTCCTGGTGGAGAAAGTGAACAGCCTGTTTTAGGTAACTCCGCATATTCACAGGAAATATCCCTCTTCATCTGTGAAACGGATATTCCATACCGGTCGACAAGATTGTGATGTCGACCATAAAATGCCAGGGGTAATGACTTCAACTGAGGAGCAACGTATCTCTGTTCGACCAGTTTCTGTGTCAACCACTTATGTCTAAAAAATCGCTACTTCTGACGTCTTCTTGACAAAAAAAAATAAGTTGGGCGATTTTAACGCCATACGCAGAGGCAATTGAATGTCACTACCAATAAAAGGGAAGTTGACTATTGGAAATTTGAAGTCATACAATTTGACTTACGCCTTCCTTTATTGTGTAATTCAAGGTGAAGATCAACGTGTGAGCTTTCTTGGGAGTGTCTTTTGCGTCTTTAATTTCAAACTCATTTGGGAAGATGAGGTGGAAATAATCAACGAATCGAGCATTGTTCGGTGAAAGAACATCATCATCATTTTAACGGAAACTTAAATGAAAGGATTGGGCTCGCTTCATTTTTTATCAGAACTCCCCTGAAAAGGTCTTCTTCAAATAGGTCAAGAGAAAGAGATCCATGGGGAGAGGAGCACATCTAGTCCCAGTTGGAATTGGGAATGCCGATCGTCTGCTAGAAAACTAAACAAATATGTTGTCAATCAAATCATCTAATATTTTTATTTTACCTATATCTGTATATTTGATAGATTTGTTTAGATTTTGTGTTACGTTGAACAAAGTATGTTTGGATTCTACTTAACTGTATCGTCTGCATCCGCTTTTTTTCAAAAGTAACTATGAATGCACAGGTAAGAAAATTCAAAAGTTTTGATGCTGTTACAAAAAGAGATCATTTTTCACTCTTTTTTTAATTTAGTAGTTTGAGTGCAATAGGTGAAGTTTATGTATAGGAAATAATTGGAACAGATTTATCTTTGAAATTAGACGGAATTTGGTTGTAACAGTCATATGGATGTAAGATATTGGAAATATTTGACAAGGTCCAAAGCTTTGTGAGCAAAGGAAATAGAAAGAAAGGAGCTAGTTTCCTTTGCATTTCTCTGTAATGGCTCAAGTGTGAACAAGCGATGTTGATTTATATCCTGAATTAGTAGATCTAACTATTTTTCTTCTCTAGTTTGTTTACATAGATATTATTTCTTTTCTAATATCCGAACATTCATCGATTAGATTGTGTGGTCTGGTGGATAACGATTTGGTAAACTAAAGAGTATTCGTTGGTATTAACACTCGAACGACCGCCATGCATTCTCTTGTTAAGCCTTAAGCTTCCTTTTATTTCCTCAACTTAATCTAGTCGAAACATTCACGATGTATATCTTCGCGCTGCTCTGATGTTTGATAGATTTTTTAGATAAATGAGGTGTGGGGCTGACCCCAAGGATACCTATGGGACTTTCTTTTATGCTTAGAATATGTAGTTTATGGGTGTGGATCTGAACTGGTATAACATATGATTTATTTCGAAAGGACAGCCTCACCCCAGGGGATGAACCTCAGGTTTAAATAATTCAGTTCGTATTTTCATTAGGAAAAAGTAAATATATAGATAAGGGTTGGGATCTTAACAGATATAAAGATAATGTTAATATTTCTGATTTGGGATAATAGCCGCACCCCTGGGGCAGAAATCCAAATTCTTAAAACCTCTTCTACAATCTTCATCACTAGTGCAATAAAAGAGCCCAATTTCAGTTCTGTACTCTATATAACCTAGGCGGCGTTAATGAACAAAAAGAAAAGTGTGCTTTAAGGTGACCTGTGCAGCCGCGCCCACGTGGGTGCTATTCGAATTCCAAAAACTTTGAAAAAATCTACAGCACTAGTGCAGTTACTAAGCCAAGTTTCTTCTCTGTAGTCTTAATAGTTCAATGGTAGTAGAGCAACAAAAAAATTGACCCATTAGGCTACCTCTGTATTCCCGTCCCCCCCCCCCAAGGGGGACACAAATATTTTAAAACCTTCGGCACAGTCTCCAACAATAGCCAAATCAGTTGTCCAAATTTCATCTTTCTACGTCAATTGGTTCCTGAGAATATCCTGGACCATTATGAAGTACTTACGTACGCCGGACCTCATAACATTCCACCGCTATCGCTTGCCGTTGGCAATTTTAGTTTCAGGTTACCGTAACATCTAGTGTAAAAAGTCTTAATCGATCACTTGTAAAAGACGTGTCAATTTTCACGATGACATTCAGATATTAAACAATTTTTTTCTCCGTCGTTGTAATAAAAAATGTCATGTAATTGTACAGAACAAGGACGTACTTGTTGGCAAAGTTCTGAATATTGATACTGGAATTGTGGGCTGTCAGATTGTACATAAGAAGTTTAACTTAGAACAGGAATAGTTTGGTTCTTTACAAGACGGACCCTATGTCAGGTAATGTCAGGTTTTAGAAAGTTTTTACTGGGCAACGTCAGAGCCAATATCCTATTCGACTTCCGTAAATTCATGTTTTAAAGCTACTAATTCCAGTGTAGAATACCCATTCAAGAGATCAAAAGTGCATTGTTCAAAAAGACAATGCAAACTCGATAGAAACTAAAAAGATAACAAAAAGAACAAAGACCTGAACTCAACTAACTCTTATACAAAACAGGAGTAGGACCAAGTGCGTGAAAACACCTGGTCCTACTCCTGTTTTGTAACCCTTTTAAAGGGTAAGCTTCCCTGTCGTCGCATCATTTAACTCAAAACCTGGTAATGTAAATCCGAGAAGAAGTCAGTTGTTGAATTACCGGTAACAGGTAAGGTCCGCAACTAGCTGAAATACACCGATACCGAAGGATCAAGCTATTCATTATGGCGACCATAAAATCTAAGGATTTTAGCAATTTACGTGACAACAGAAATGATCTCTTCAGAAAATCCTGATACTTGGAACAAGCATGAGGGTATCGAATCAACTGCGAAACGTAAACTCGTAGGTAGGTGAAGCAGGAATGTTGCTACATAATATGAGAAGTTAACGATAGTAAAGTTGAAGTCATCCCGTTTGTCGTCAATCTTAGAAACTAGTTTTTTTCGAGTAATAAATCTAGTTATGAAGCAGATTTTTTCGAGTTTGTGATCTCTTATTTCTTGTTTGGTCGATATATCCCTGAACAAAAATTTATTCAATGACAAAACATCATTAAAAAACAAAAAGTGAAATTAAACAGTTTTTACCCATTGGATTGCCAACGATTTGTTGAAAAACCCGTTTAACAAACTCCACAAAATCCAGAATTTTTAGAATATCGCATTCATTATATTTATTAGGACAAGTGTGATCTCTTACGGAGCAAGATTTCTTTTTACCTAAAGCTGATTTTGCACGCGGGGAAAATTTGTCCACCAGACACAGTCTAAGTGTTTAAAGGTTGATTGATTTATTAATTGAATCATTGATCATTGTTTAACGTCCAGCTTCAAATATTGCATGCAAATTCAGGACAAGAACAAAAAGAATTCGAAGATAATAAAGGGGTAAAACAGAAATCGTTAAACCAGAAGACAGACAAGACTTTGGCCAACAAAAATGAAGAGAAAGACAAACCTAGTACGCGAAACACTACACTGAAAATTAAATCTAGAGTAACACGAACCCTACAAAAACCAGGGTGAGTTCAGGTGCTCCGGAAGGGTAGCAACTCCCTCTCCACTTTAGCACCCGTCGTCTTACTCAGTAGACAAAGCCGTAAAATTTCTGGGGTCAAGAAATATTATTAACAAGGACCGCAATGAGCCCCCAGTATGCCATCCATCAAGTGATTTTAGTGATTTTGATAAAATATCATCCCTATCCCCTTTTTATTTAGTTATCAAAATACAAGCAACTTGTGAAAAGAATTTAAATGCAAGTGAATTTTGAAATGATATATGTACGTTTCAAGGAGAAACCCTGCTGGAACTAAAACATAAGACGTCCAAAATCAAGACAAAGTAAAAGAATTAAAATATCGAAATAGGAAGACAAATAAAGCGGTAGGACAACTATTCGGTGTACTATGTATCGAAGCTATTGATTTAAGGATGTAACGAAAACAAGTTTTTAATTCTAATATAAAGCATAATTTAACTACACTCAAGCTAGCAGCCACTAACTAGCAGCCACTTGTCTAGAAGCCACTTTTTTTATATGTCAATTAATTAAAAACTTACATAGAATTTAAACTTAATAAATGAATTTTACTTATATTTTTTGTATTTCTGTATGTTTCCACGCAATGCGTACACTAATTTTAGGTTTCTTTTGGTAATGGTAGTGTTTATATGAGTTATATGTATTGTTATTAACTTTGTAGTTGTGATATGATATCATTCTCTGAAATGTTAGCGTCACACCAGACATTATATGTAGATTATAATATTAAAAAAAATAAAAAGGGGAGCTGGAAATTTACAACTACCCATCCAAAACTGCTTCAAATAAACAGTACTGTGTTTTAAATGGGAACACAATAAATAAAATGTTTGAAAGAAAACAAATCGTATCATGCATTATAAATCAATGAAAGATAAAAATGATTAAAAATTAATTTTTTTTACACATATTATGTAAGGGGTTTGACTTCTTTTCTGGTATCTTTTATAAATATGATTTTATTCCTATCTTTGCTGAACTGAATAGACATCGGGATTTTCAATAATACCTCATTTGTGCATTTATGAATATATGTATGATAACACACTTGCTAATGCAACCTGAAAACGAAAAGTTAAATGGTCTCAAGCTCCCATGATCATGTTCAAAACACAAACCAGTTGAATTTAGCCAATAACCACTTAAATTACTTTAAAAATTTTGACTAGAATATTTTTATTTGCAATAAAAGTATTATTTATATCGAGAGAAACCTATAAATCTTATTGAAGACTGAGAAGTGGAACCGAGATTTAATGTACCGACCGAATAAACAGCTAAAGTTAACCTTTACTTTTCGCCAAACTTCTAATGCAACGTTTGCAACATGTCGTAAATTATGTTAAACTAGATTCGGGTTGGCGGCCATCTTCGTTGGTGGGCGGGGATGCCGGAAACATTATTGGTAGAAAACAACGCATTCTAACATATGTTTGGCTCAGTAGTTTCAGACAAAAACATTCTTTAAATAAACCATCTTTTTTCTTTTTAGCAGCACAATTTTGGAAGAGGACCTGCATTTTAATTTTAACAATGGCTACAAACTACAATCGTCAAAATGTTTTTGGGGCTATAAAATACCGCTAATCACATATACGTTCCAAAATTTAACATGTTAAGAAGTTTTTCAATTAAAATATATTGGATGTTTTTTTTCGACAAACAAGTTCGTCCCATTGAGATTGGGGAAAGGTGTACGGGAGTTTATACCAGTTAAAGTACCAATAACATAAGTCTAGTTATATATGTGTTGTCATTTATAAGAAAATTAAGTTTTTCTGCACAGTCCGTGGACACAAATAATAGACCTAACAGTCATCCCTCGGTAACATAACTATATATGTATGAATATTTCTCATCTGAAATTTTACCTTTATAATTTTTTTCGAACCGATTTAGAAGAAAATAGTGCTTTTGTTACAAGTGCACGACTTCAAATTACAAATCTTACCATATATGTTTTTTATACTTTCAGTTTGGTACTAAAATTTTTAACAAATCGTTCCTTGAGCATTTTCCTGATTCGTGAGTTGTTAAAAAGTTATTTAAATTTTTGCGTTTTCTTATTAGAAATTTTCTTTTAAAAGCAACATTTTTGCTTTTCTCGTCCTTCTCAAGAAACTGCTATAACAATTTATGTGTCGTGTTTGTACGTAATCAATTCGATATCGTTCCTTAAGAAAACTTACCTTCGAATCCTGAGTTGTTAGGAAACAGATTTCGGTACGTATCCACAATAATATTAATATCTTTGTCTCTGTAGTACTTTTCTATATCTAAAATATATCTCAGTTCAATAACAAAGAAGAACATTTTACAGTGTTTTAATGTATATGGAATCAGAAGTCCATATTGCGCGAAGAACAGACAACCATTAGCACACATTGTCGAGCTGAAACATTTATATACTTCGGATTCTACTTTTCTACAACCTTATTTAAAAAACTGATAGAAAAATGTCTACACGATACCCTAAAGAATCTCCTTGTAACAAATTACTTAATATGGTGTTTTGTATTCTATGGAAAAATTACATATATAGCATATAAATTTTAAAATGATCCATTGAATCTAATTGTTCCGTTATACAAATTTATCCACAAAGTACAGTTAAACGTTGTAGTCAGATTATTAAAACTGGTTTTTGCTGGTACAAATATTAATAAACTTATCGCTTCTTATACAGATATTAATAAATTTTGCATTGCAGCCATCCTGTATTTCCTCACATTTATTGAAAACAATTGTTGGAATACTTTATTTGATGACATCTCGTGTTGAGATGCTTATGTTTAATTATCAGGAATATAACACCGAGCTTTCTCTCGGTAACTACAAGCATTCGTTAGAGATGTGTCTTCTTTTTGTTTGTATTTTGTTTAGTATATTTATAGTAATTTCTGTACAATTGGATTGGGTGAATTTCCTTTTGTTTTCATAGTTCATCTATAACTGCTTTTGTTTTCTTTGATTTTTTACTCTAACCACTCGTCGGATGAGGGTTGGGATCCCACTAATCTAGTTTAAACCTATCCATGTCTCACATGCCTGTCCCAAGTCATAAATTTTTCTTTGTATTAAATGTTTTACGCCTTTTTTGATAATATTCAGGTAAAAGCATTATTGGTTTAGGTATACATGTATTATTTATTTGGATTTATTTCGTGAGATTTAGAGCTTTTTGCAAGTAGTGGTATTCCACCTTTGTTGAAGGCCTTGTGGAGAACTCTATATTTGTAGATTCCATTTTTCTCGTGGTTAGAGTGCAGTCTCTGTAACATTCCCCACATGTTTTCAGTTTCATAAAAGAGGTAATTTTAAAATGTTTCCCATAATAATTATATACTATCTGCTCTTCTACCATACATGGATAGGCCTGATCACACTGAGGTTTCGGCTAGTTTTCTTTGACCACATAGTCCTATTACTGTAAAACTATTATTTTGAGATATCATACTACATAGGTATACTGGAAAGATGACGAGATATAGTAGATAAACGACAAATGTGCAAAGTTCGTCCTGTCGGTGGGAGTAAGAACTTTGTAACGTATACTTACGGCTTACTCGAGGCTCAAAACCTTCATCTCTTGACATAGCAAATAAAACGGAATCGGCATGAAAATGCCCTTCCAGAAATGATTTGTCTGGTATATCAGTCAAAAATTCTCCATCTATGACAACTCTAAACACATCCTGTTTTAAAATGAATTGAGAGAGGTTACAATTATGATGGAAATAAAACGGTTAACAGTTATGTTGAGAAAATAGTTTTCTAGTTTCTCGAATGACTTTTCAGCTTTCGAAACAGAAATTCATTGTACTTTCCTGCTTTTATTGCTAGTCGTTCCAGGTTAGAAAACATTTTGAGTTTAATTTAAAGCTGCGAATTAAAGAAAAAACAATAACTGACAATAATAAAATATTCTGAGAGTATAGTGCATCCTCTTGAGTCAGGACCCCTAAACACAAATTAACTGCTAAATATCATTAGGTACTAGTCAACTAACAATCGCTTTACTCACCTCACCGTATACAATTGATGCTAAGAACTCTTCAATGGTTGACCCATTCATCAGCAGTCTCACACTGTCTTTGACATTCTGAGTTAAAACACTGGTTCCCGTCTTACAGTCAGAAAATATTGTTTGTTTTCTACTGGTGCATACGCAATCAGACATCAACCAATGTGCAAGTGGCGAGCCGCTGTGAATAATGGCGTACCTGAATAGGCCTGTTAAATTATTGAATGACCTTAAGTTTGAAAACCTTTAAATATACTTGTTAGTTTTTTAAACAGTCCGACGAACAGTCTCTTCAAAAGTATCCTTCTCAAAGTTGCAGTAAATTAACAAAAATATTATTTTTTTAATAAAAGGCCAAATTTTGATTGTTAGAAGTCTCGCATCTTGATTTTTATCTTCTCCTTTTTCGATATTTTTACTTTAACAGATTAGCATAGACTAGGTTTATAATAAGTTTCTGCCTGAGACGTTACGAGGATATGTCCAAGGAGGTATTAACCAATAGGAATTTCAAAATGGCGTCCAGAGTGAGTCTCCGATGTTGAGAATTTTCACAGGCAGGACTGAGAACCAGTTTGTAGCTGATGACGTGATTTGGAATCTGATTGATTTATTGTCGGTTGCTTTACGTCCAGCGGCAAATATTTCATGGAAATTGAGGACATGAACAAGTTAAATAGTTATAAATATTACTGTAAATTGGGGGGTGGGGCAGGTCTGAGAACCAGCCTGTAGCTGATGACGTGATTTGGAATCTTATTGATTTATTGTTGGTTAATTAACGTCCAGCGGCAAATATTTCATGAATATTGAGGACATGAACAAGTTCAACAGTTATAAATATTACTGAAAATTGGGAGGGGGGTTGGAATTTAATTATATTTCCTAGCACGTGCAATATTCATAAATATAACTATTAAATTTGAATAGATAATTGTTTCGTCAATAAAAATAGTGTAATAGATGTAGGTAATATCAAAATAAATAAAAGATACAAACGGCATTGTTCAAACTAATAAAAATGCATTATAATTTCCTGTCAAACAAGTTATACCTAGACATTGTGTTAATTGAATGGAGAACGAATGATGGGAAGTTAGAATTGCGTCTTTATAAGAAAATAGTGAATTAACAGTATACTTATGCGCATGTTGTCAATATCGAAAAATACTATTAGTATTAGAGTTATGAGCGAAATTTTCTATCCAAGGCTTTGTCATAGACTAGCTTATACTTTTTATTTCATACACAACGGTTAGATCATTCAAAATGTCCGCTTAAATGTCTACTACACGTACTCTAGTGCAATATGTAGCTTATTCCACAGCTCACAGTGTTGGTAGAATACTGGGGATGTATTCATGAAACTACTATAGTTAAGATGTTGCTAAGGAAATACTGAGATAAGGAAATTCCGCCCATTTTACTTAAGTGGTATTCATAAAAAATCTTAATATAAATATTTCCTAAGGAAAATCTTAGATTGAGGAAACTTCACCTACAATACTTAAGTGTTATTCATAAATATTAAAATAGGAGATGTGACATGATTGTCCACGAGACTGCTTCCAGTGAAATGACAGAAGAATTTAAACTTCTACAGGTCCCATTACGGCCTTCAATAATGAACCAGAGTCCACAACATACGGAAGTTGTAAAAGGCCCCGAAATACAAAATGTGAAACTATACATATTTATTTTCAAGAAATTATTAAGCAATGGTTAAATTTCCGGCCCCAACCTAAACAGTCCCAATTTTGGATCTTGAGGCAATTGCATTTCCTGCCCTAATGCCCCCTCCTTTGAAATGACTGAGAAAGCCACTTAAATTAAGATTTCACTTAACTTTAAGGTAGCTAGGTACAAATGATATTAATAAGAATCGAAAAATGTCTACAATTCAAAATATGTTTCGTCTGCAAGTACATTTCATACCAGGAAAAACGCACAAAATATTTTAATTGTGGAATAAATTTGCATTCTTTGTTGATTTTCTCAACAAAATCAAGCAATGATCAAAATAACGGCCGTAAGGTCATAAGCAAGCGTGTCTACAATAATTCTTTATCATAACACCTTTCCATTAACATTTCGTTTAACTTTTGCTGTAAAAACCGAACAGGATTTCCTATGCATTGCCCCTCCCTTTCGCAGATTACTGGTGCACTATTTTTTCGGTTTTTGATATTTTGTAGCTATCTAAACTTTTACTAACAGTGTCGTCTGGATCCGATTAATGCCTAAGAAAAAGAAACAAGATTTATCATTATCCTAATAGTTAATTCTCTGCCCCCCACAAGGACGGTCAGGGAAAAGGATCGACAGAGGTCAAGAGGTCATTTGCCTCAAAGGGAAACGGATTAAATAAATTCAACCAACGTCTATCGTCTGTTTGATGTTATGTAAAAGTCGTTCTGCGTTGGTAGAAATGTCACGCTCACCTCTCTGCAAAACTTCAAAAGTTTCAATTTTTAGCTAGATACAATGGTTAAATGTCCCGCCCTTACCCAAACAGTTCCAAT
>JAULBM010290166.1:0-14265 GCA_032357055.1 Geukensia granosissima | reverse complement strand
TTGGATTTTGGGGCAATTGCATTTCCTGTCATAAGGCACGTTACTCCCCTTTTGAAATTACTGTTAACCTTGATCTCATTATGATCATGGCTGAAATTATACCTATTCTAGGTTTAGCCACAATCACTCTTCAGTAATTAAATGGATAATAACATGCATATTTAATGTATTTTTAAAGTTTGAAAACTCAAATTAAGTAGAAATCAGGCACGTATTCATAAATAATCTTAACTTATGTGTTCATTTGACTAAGATTCCCCTAGCGATTTCCGTAGCGGTATTCATAAAGCATTTAAGTGCTTACTTAACTAAGGAATACTTAAGTTTCTGTCAATACGGAACTCACTGCAGCTATACCATTGAGTTCTATCAACAATAATTAAAAAGATTAAACTTCACAAAAGCTATATTTGCTTTATAGTTTTAGACTTTATATAATACTGAACTGGTACGATTTTATTGTACTGTAATATCTGAAGATTGATACGAGATGCGTGTACACTTTGTTATTCATTTTAAGTGCTGCAGAGAGTTGAGCGTGCCATTTCTAACAACGCAAAACGACTTTTGTGTGGATCGTGTCTTTCTGGCATATATTGCTTATTCTTTCATTTAATATTAACAGTCCCTCCAACAGCCATTTGTTAAGAGTTTAAATTATCCGTGTTCTTACCTTCTGGCAGAAAACTGAGCAACCGAGTTCCTAACCCGACTGAACACGATTATATCTAAGAAGACCCTTTTAATAATTTGAAAGTGGATTAGTTTTAGTACACTGTAACTAAAATAGTTGTGACGGCAAAACATTTTGTATTTCCATGCGTTTTTAGGTTTTGCAATAAGCAACATTTTGAAAGCTTCGATAGAAAAAAAAATATTAAACCGATAATATAGCACATCAGTAATCCCTCTGGGGAGGAGCAGGGCATGGAAATAGACATATCGGTTAAATGGAATGACAGTCAAAAGATGGTAAACGTGCTCGTTTATGATATAACGATCGCCAGAGTCACTATTTTGATCAACGCTTGAATCAACAAAGACAGCTAAAATAATTTCCTTATTTTCGAAATTTTGCGCCTTTGTCCATGTGTGTAATGTATTAAGGCCGTTCGTACATATTTTGAATTGTAGACATAATTTTATAAAAAATAAATTTGTTTTGTAAAAGTTAAGATAAGTACCTAGCTACCTTAAAGTTAAGGAAATACCTAAGTGAAATCTTTATGTATACCACTTAAGTATTGTGGGCGGAGTTTCCTTAACTTGTGCGTTTCTTTAGCAAATTCTTAACTTAAGAAGCTTTATGAATACAGCCCCATTTCTCATGGATCGGATATTTGTTTTGAAGAGATTTTTAAAGGAGTGTTTTTCAGATGTTTTTAGAAAGCGACACACTTAACACCTATAAAAGTGATGAGGCTTTCTTTTTTGTTCAAATGATTCCATATATTTGTTATATTTCCCATTTTGTAAATTAAAAATCTGTCAAAATATATCTATAACCTCGATACATTTTGATAAATTTTTAATTTACAAAATGGGAAATATAACATATTTATAGAGAGAGAATATTCGTTCTGTTGATGAGCAATTATATTTCAAGACTTACAATCGAAATATTGTTAAGTTAAAACCAGAGCTTCTCACATTTAAATGTTCACTTTTCGGTCATTTATGTTTTAGTTTATGAACTATGGTACATGTATCCATTGAAGAAACATCGACAATAAAAAAAAATACAAAATTACCAATTTTGAATAAATATGGAGAATTTTTGTATGCTATATGTACATTTCAAGGAGTAGCCTCTCGTCAGTTAGGACGACATCTTTGAGGAATAAATGCTAGAAAGATTTAAATAATACATATGTTATAAAGGTTCTACTATTTGCAGCCCTCGTCGTGTGTGTTTGTGTAGACTTGTCGATAAGGCGTTGTTATAGGACAGGGCTGTACTCAAGAGCACCCTTTTGGGTATGTATTCATTTTATTTTATTGTATTTATTTCCTTTTTTAATAATTTACGTGGATTTTCTGCAAATTAGCCTGCAGCTTCATTGTAGAAAGACTGTATCGGTCATTGATGGGTGGACACATGGGTTAAGGGGAACGTAAAATCCACATTTTACAGCACAAGTTTCTGGATCATTGAGTTTTATGTTATTTCATTTCTTTCATCCGTTTGGTGTTTGAATCCCTTAATTTCGAAATGAAAAGGGTCGATGTATCCTCAACCAGGTCACATGGATAAAATATTGTTAGTAATATACGTACAATCATTGAACCTTAAGAATACCTTTAGTAATATTTGAAAGAAGGTGTAGACCTACATCTCCGGCTCCAGCACTATGTCCATGAATGGTAACTTTCGTGGGATCACCATTAAAGAATTTGATATTTTGCTGAACCCAAGTCATGGCTTTTACTTGGTCCATTAATCCATTGTTTCCTTTAATCCCATCATCTGGACTTGCATAGAACCCTGCGTTACACAAACTATTAATCAATTAGCGATGAAAATATTAGAATATGGTCGGCCATGGCACTTGGCTACACATGTACAAGATGGTGCCCAGGAATCCCGAATGCAATCTTTAAATGACCAGTCCAAAGATCATTCCGTTTAAGTTTGGTTACAGCTCAGCTCAGTGGAAAAAAATGTAAAATTCTATAGGCTCAATCTAATATATAAAAATAGGATATGTGGCATGATTGTCCATGAGACAGCCACCCACCAAGTGACAGTAGAATTTTAACTTCTAAAGACTAAATCCGGCAATTGCGATTATGGTATATAGTGTTCAATAAAACCGAACAAAATTACCATTAGGGATCATCCAAAGACCATTGCTTTAAAGTTGGGTTTAAAAGTGAGTTTTAGAGAAGTTGACCAAAATGTTAAAATTCGCATAGGTTTCAATATTTCTTAGGTCTTAAACCAAATCTGGCCATGGTGGTCATTGGATGGTGCCGAGGAAAACGCGGTTTTAAATAGAACAATCTAAGGAAACCACTAAAGTTTATAATTTTAATTACCTCTGCATTTGTAGAGGAGTTAAAGAAAATGTAACATTCCCATAGGCTTAAGGTTTAACTAATTTCGAACGTAGCGGTCATGTTGGATGGCGTTCGGGAAAACCGGACATAAATTTTTAAAGGGCCTTTAAACAACCATTCTCAAATAGTTAATGTAGCACTGCGGTTTCAACGGCCGTGGCGGACATGTTAGATTGCTTTCGGAAATAAAAAAGGGCCATCCGGCGACATTTTTACCAAAATTTAGTTTCATTTGGCCCAGGGGCGGCATTGAAGTTGACAAAATGTTAAAATTTTCATAGGTACATTATTAAAATATGGCCAACGATTGCGACCGTATTAGATGGCGCCTAGGAAAACCGGAGACAAGATTAAAAGATGATCATCTCAGGATCATTCAAATTGATATTGTTTGAAAAACCTAAGTGTTTACATAGGCGTTGAAAAAATCCAACTGTCATCTCCGCTTGGGGTACCATCGTGTTAATTCGGTGTTAAACTAAATCCGACAAATTGCAGCCATGTCGAATGGCGTTTAACAAAGAGAAGGACCTCGCAAAGGCCGTTCAACCAAAGTTTGCTTTAAAATGGCACAGTGAATGTTTAAAAAAGTTAAGGCAATGGCAAATTTCGTATAGTTTTAATGTTTAAAACCAAGTACGCCCATGGCGGCCATTTGGGGATACCAATTTTTTTTAAAGAGTTATCATAGAATCATTCTTTCGAATTTGAATTTCCATAGGATTAAATGGGTCGGCCATTGCGACCACATTTAATGCCTGAATTTTGATTCTCCTTACTGATTATTTATAATATTTCCATAATTAGTTTCGATTTGCTTTAAAATAACGGTACAAATAATCAAACCTTGAAGGTAATTGGTTCATTATTTGGGACAGTGGTTACTATTTTAAACTTACCAAGAACACCTACTCTGTAGTTAATTGTAATTACTATGATTTGTCCGTGTGCCGCCAAGATATCTCCATCAAACATGGCTCCCATACCGTCTGCATTATCTCCGCCATGGATAAATAAAAGCACTGGAAGTTTTTGGGAATGAACCTGTTAAAGAAAATAATAGAGAAATAGTTCTTTTGTATCCATAAAGAATTGGTGATCACAGTGACATACAATGACTTTTAAGGTATGTAGCCAGGACACTGTAGTGGCCTTTCCTGGAAATATAAACTCTCAGATCTGTATACTTTGGAAAAGCAAATATAGCAACAACATATCTTTGTCATTTATTCCGATTTTGCTTGTGTAAAAATGTTTTATTTTAAAATAGCCGCGGTAATGGGATGCGACTTGTTGAAGTTTCTAATATTTTTCAGAGACGAAATAAGGAGATTTTGCAATAATTATAAAGAAATTGCTTACTCTTTTTGAAAAGATAACCCTATTCTGCATTTAAGATATATTTTAGTTAGAGAGTGTTAATTCTACACATGTACATGTAATTACTGTTATTCCTATACTGGTTTTTAAGATTCTTTTCGGTAATGAATTCGAGAGAGTTTTTGCTAAACATGCGAGAAGAAGCTAAATATTCCTGACATTAGTAGGCCTATAATAATGCGTTACTGATAAAACTTCAATTGTATTTATTCAACTTGATATCAGCTATTCCTTCAAGCTGTAGCGGTTAAATATTATGTGAAATATCTTATCTCCAATCTAGCATTTTATTGTCTTCATATGCAGTCACATAAAGACGTCTAAATTTTCTTTGTTACGCAATATTTTACGCTTAAAGTTTCATCCTCGATTTACATCAACATCCAAAAAATTCGAAATAAATAATTGAAGTCGGTAAAGGAATTCTCAACACAATTTTTGGCCTCAAAAACAAAAAAACTATGTCAGTATGTTTTCTTATTTTGCACTTAGTTTTAAGCTTATAAGATAGATAGTGCAACCTTTCTGTCAAAGCTGATGTTATATTTTGATAATAAATTTGTTATATTTCCCATTTTGTAAATTAAAAATATATCAAAATGTATCTCTAACTTCTGTTATAGATACATTTCGATAAATTTTTAGTTTACCAAATGGAAAATATAACAAATTCAATATTGCTTACAATATAACAAAATGAAAATTAGAAACTGCTTTGGACTTAGATTAATATAGATAAGCCTTAATACAAGGACCTTTAATGTGTGCTAGATAATTAGTCCATCAATGATGAAAGACATATATCTTAATTAAGACGTCAGGAAAAAGATAGGGATGATACTGATACTTGTAATGATATTTCACCTGTAAAATGAATAAACATTCACGAAACAATATCATATCTTTGCAAGTGTTTTGTGTAGACTGGGTTCGCCCTACAGAATATATTGGCCCCATTATCTTTTCTCTATTATTATAATTAAAGATTACAATTAAACAAACATACGCCAAAATCACAAAAAATTGTTTTGCCAAAAAAAACGTGAATGAAAATAAATTGATGCTTACCCTTGGTAGATATATATTTATATACAAACAATCCTCGCTAGTTGTGCTAAAGTCTGGTTTATGAACATGTATGTAATTTAAGTTGAAGGTCGGACAGGCTGGTTTAATTGAAACCGTCTCTAGAATATCAGGACTCCATTTAATCGGATTTTCAGGTCGCTGAAAATTAAAGAAATATTATTTATTTTATGGGACATTTCTCCTTTCAAAACATCTAGACAAAATCAGCTTGACCATGATACAGCACTCAATATTACAATTATATTTGTTTGATAGAAATGATCTATTAGGACAAATGCCCCTTTGGGGCTTTTTCAACAATCGATACTAAATTTTAATTAACAATCTCAATCTCAATAAAATACATTTAAAAACTGTATATTTCAGTTTACACACCTACCTTGAATCGTAAGTTTCCAGTAGGTGGTGATGCGTAGGGTACTCCTAGGTATTCCTCAACTTCCTTATCTGAAAATCGATTTGTTACTCTACCTTGAATTTTACCGTATATTGTAAAACGCACTGGAAATTTGTCATCTTCAGAACATAGCACCTTATTAATGAAGAAAAATACTACGATACTGCCTGTTGGAAGTAGCATCTTTACTTGTGGTACATGCGTCTAATTATCAAAATATTTACTGTTGCTTTCTTAGTAGGCGTAGAAAATCTCGATAATGATAATAACCTTCGTTACATTTTGCAACTCTACTACATTTGCGGTGCGGTGTATCTTTTGATGAACGATCAAATCTTTCATTATAAAATTAATTAAAATCCCAACATACAAAACAAAGCATATACAATAATATCTGTGGTGTCTGTTAACCATTAACGCTGTATTTATATTACAAAAAAGATATGAAATATATGCCAGAAAGACACAATCCACATCTTTCATAAGTTTTAAACAAATTAACAAAAGCCAAATATAACTGCGTGTAAAGGCTTTTCTGGACTTACTTTTATCCGACACGCTCGGAAGATTAGTAAAACTTTTGAATTCCTATTTACTATTATAGACCAAATGAAACGTTCTGAACGACGATCTTCCATATCAGATAATCAGGGAATTTTACAAATAACAATGTTGGAAAGATGTGAACTGTATCTTGGCCAACATACATTCCAGTATCTAAAAATAGATAAGAGCACGGGGAATGTACATTTCAAGAAGTAACCTCTTATCAGTAGCATAATAACCAAAACAGAGGATATCCGAGATCCAAACATAGTAAAAGAAGTACTCAAATCCAAACAAATCGAAAAAGACAACCAGTTCCAGCGGTAGGGACAACTACTGTGTGCAATACGTTTCGAAGACTTTCCTTATTTTCAGTGCTTTATAGTTTATACAATGCAGAAAATTTCTGATAACAACATTTGATGATAATCATTTCATAAAACGTTTATTTCAGCTTCGAGTAACAGTCTAACACTAACATTTCAGTTATACTGACTGGTGCTTCAACTATATAAAACATCTCGTTGAGTTCAGTCATAAATGCTATGAAAATTCCTCTATCAACTTTTTGGAGTGTAAAAATTATATTTAAGTTCTAGATCGTTATACCAATTTATACAGTTATACTATATTTTTACTTTATTTTTACACACTTACTGCTGTAAGGAAAATTTTCTTACCTCATTAGCTGTTCAATTGAAATAATCTGAGTTATCTGAAAAATCGAAGTAAGATGGAATCTGAATAATGATAGGTCACATTCTTAACCATGTTTGTCTAATTTGATTTTTTTAAAAAGGTCAGTATCCTCTGTTAATTGTAAGAAACCAGGTCATTCTGTTATAGAATAACGGAGGGAAGAATCGTGAATACAAATTAAAGTCAAGTGATTGTATGGCGCCCATCGGGTCTGTTATTTGTGATAGTAAGGTTTCTATATAAAAATAGGAGATGTGGCATGATTGTCCATGAGACAGCCACCCACCAAGTGACAGTAGAATTTAAATGTCCACCTTTTGTGATTAAAAAGAACTAGTGTATAAGCCCATATTTCCGAGGGATTTGTTTTCATGATGAAATTCTGCTCCTGAACTCATTCGTAGTTTATGGGACACTGGGACTTCTTAGACTTTGATATACACGAAGTCAAAATACCAGTGACCGTAAATATACATACAAACCATAAGTAACTTGCATAAACTTATCCATTAGGGTTTACGTATACCTTTATAACACTTTATAACAAGACCTTTGAATACTTTGTTCTTTGGAATTAACATTGATTTTACATCAGAACTAAAATTTCATTCATATTTTTTGTTCTATTTTTGTCCGACATACTTACTGTAGGATAACATTTATGTTGGCATTTGCCCAATTCTTTTTTTCTTTGGCTATTGATATTTTACACTGGCATACCTGTTTACCCGCCAATTTTAGGAGGGACACTTTCTCATTATGGGCCAATCTCACACAATAAAAATGTCTCCCACATTGGATACACCAATCTCCCACTTTCTTTCTCCCTATAATCTCCCTCTTTGAAGGAACATTGCACAAGTCATGTTCTAAATAGCTGATTAAATGTTTATGTGATAAAATATTCACGGAGAAACAATCAAAAAATAATTAATCCTATTGATGTAATTATTGCTCAATTTTTGATCAGAAATCATTAGTAGAATAACAAGATATCTTTGTTGTATCTGTGTAATTGTATTTCAAGCAAAACTATCTTTTTCTATCTGCAAAAACGTCACACGCAAAAATTCCCACTCAGAAATGGTAAAATGAGGGAGATCACTCTCTTAGAGCATTCAAAACGTTAATAAGTATGCACTGGGGTCTTAGTATAAGGGAACCAGTTATAATATGATTTATCAGTTGTTTTACGACTTGGAAATATATGTCGGATTTTCGAAGTGGAGACCAAAGATCAGCCGGCAACATCTGCACAAACCCATACATAAAAGAGAAGAAACCAAAGATCAGCCTACAACCTCTTCACAAACCTTAACATAAAACAACAGGGACTAAAGGTCAGCCTGCAACTTGTTCACAAACCAGAACATTAAACAACAGAAACCAAAGATCCGCCAACAACTTCTTCACAAACCAGAACATAAAACTGTAGGGAACCAAAGATCAGCCTACAATTCTTCACAAACCAGAACACAAAACTATAAGGAACCAAAGATCTGCCTAAAACTTTTTCACAAACCAGAACATAAAAAAAACTATGGGGAACCAAAGATCAGCCGGCAACATCTGCACAACTCCATACATAAAGAAGCAGAAACAAAAGATCAGCCTTTAACTTCATCGCAAATCAAAAGAGAAAACAACAGAAATCAAAGAACATCCTGCAACTACCAGAAGATAAAACAATAAGGAACAAAAGATCTGCCTGTTTTTTTTTTTTTTTTTTTTTTTTTTTTTTGTGATCGGCTGTCGGTAAAAAGGTCTGCAAAGAAAATCTTATCTCTTGTTGTATTTGTGTAATTATCTGCATACTGCGTACTGACTTCAAGAATTTAATCTAATAGTTCTGTTGTTATATGTCGTATGATAACTCTTGATGTGGAGGAAGCATGACAGTACGCCCTACCTGAGTTGTATTTAGGTAGATACGCGTGTATATAGCCAGTTTAAATCGATTGGGCTAATATTCCTTTAGCTCACTCGGTAGCGCGGTTGGCTGGTAACGTAGAGATCCCGGGTTCGATTCCAAGAGGTGGCTGTTGCGATTTTGTGTTGTTAATGACAACATATATTTTGTGTTGAGGCCTTTTACAGCTTACCTTTTGGCAGGGGTCGTTGTCATTAGAGAGGTGTCTTCTTTTTGCATGTATTTTATCGTATTTATTGTAATTCATGTATTCTCTAGTTGGATTGAGTGAATTTCTGTTTGATTTTATAATTCGCCTGTTACTGCTTTTGTTTTCTTTAATCACTTGTTGGGGAGGGTTGGGATCTTACTTTTTGGCTAGTTTAACCCCACGACATGATTCTTGTGCCTGTATCAAGTCATTGTGGTTAAAGGTTAGCCTTTATATTTAGGTTTCATCCCCTTTGAACTGGTGTTTTGAAATATACAGTCTGCAAGAAGTTAAGCATTACCAAAGTATTTTCCAAAGTATTTTTCTAATAAGGCAATTTAGTAAACATTTAATACATGTACATGAAATTGACCATCATTACCTTTATGAAAAATACAGTTAAGTTGTCAATCGATATACCATTGAACATTAATTTAAATCAGGTTTTAAAAACCTGTTTCGCCCAAATCATGCTTCCAAATTTAACATTATTTGAAAAAGCTTTTTGAAACGGTAAGACGAAAACTTAGTATCGCCGAACGCTGACAAGCGGTTGGCATGAACACCGCCGGTTTAAGTAATCGCCAAAGAGCAGCCAATTTTGGAGTTAACAATTCTGTGATTAGCACGCGATAGACACACAGGAAGCGTGGAAGACCGCCCAAGATCCGGTCGACCCCGTAAAACAAGCCAGATTACATCTATTTTCAACGGCAGTGCAATTGAGAGGTATGTGGCCGATTAGTGGTCGCATAAATGCACAAACTATTGTTCGTAGGCTGCATAGCTACCGTTTGCTTGTTCGTAAACCAGTGAAACACCCTGAATTAGCTCGTGGACAACGCCTGACACGCCTACAGTGGTGTAGACTCCATTGTGACTCGACCCTACGGAGTTGGAAGCGAATTCATTGGTCCGATGAAAGCCGGTTCCTGTTGAAGCCTGTGGACCGTCGAATTTGTGTTTGGAGGGAACGAAATACAGCACTGTACAGCAACAACGTTCGTGGAACTACTGCATATGGTGGCAGTGGCATAACCGCGTGGGGCTGCTTTTCAAATGACTATAAGCTTCCGTTACAGGTTATTGACCGTACCCTGAATGGCCAGAAATATCGTACCGAGATGACATCTTGGACAACCCTGTTTTGCCTCATTTTGAGAATCATGCACTTGCAGACAGACCAGTGTTCCAATATGACAACGCTCGGCCACACGGACCCCGGATAGTGAGGGAATTTATTCAAGCAGAGTCCATTGAAACATTTTTATGACCCTCCATGTCACCAGACATGAACTTGATCGAACATGTATCGGTCGTGAAATCAATCAGCGACAACCGAAAAGTCAAAACCTGAATGAATTATGGGTCGCTCTTATTGCCAAATGGCAAAGGTTTCCACAGAATAGGCTTCGGCGTTTCGTCAGGGGTATGAGGAGGCGTGTTGAACATTTATACCTGGAAGCGCAGAGGATAAACCAGATACTAATAACGATCTTAATGTTAAATGACAGTTTGTGTCCTCATAATTCATCTGAATAAAAGTTATAATTGCATCATTTTGAAAAACGTATAGAAAAAAATCTCAAATTCAAACATAAAATCGTCTTTTGTGTTGTTGTTTGTTCACCCTTTTTGATTTGGTCAATATGTACCCTAAATATTTTTATCAATTCGGATCACTGATTTAATAAAGGTCGCTGATTAATATTTAAGAAATAAATGTTTACCAGCAATTTTGTCCGTCCAAAAAAATAACAAATATTATCGAAACCAAGGTGATGCTTAACTTTTGGCGGACGGGATATATACAATGCAGTGAATATATTTGATTGACTGAGTATTGGTTGACGCAAATTTGCAATCTCTTGGTCTTATCGTTGCGAGAACATAATGTACTATAAGTCGCCTTAATTTACACACCAAAACGATTGTTTATAGGTTACCTATCGACTAAAGTGAAAGAAAAAGGTATATAATTGATTTCGTTTTTTAAAAAAGAGTTAAAAATTCCTTCATATATTGCAATTATATATAAGCGGTTATGCCTTTAAAATAAGTGAATTTGTTTTAGGAAATAATATGTGATAATGGATTTGTATATCTCAAACATAAGATGACCCAGACATGCAAGAAGTATCAAAAGAAGTTGAAGTATAAAACCAATCTGCATAGTGGAGTCTTTTGGATCCTTACTACGTCTTCGTTGGCATTAACAAAAAAACAACGTTTATTTTTTGAATAAAGTTTTAACTTATGACCTACGTTAAACAAGTGTTTTAGGATTTCTTGCATAAACACGATTGTATTTAAACGTTAAAATTGTATAAACAAATATATCATTTTACAATTTGTTTTCTCTTTATTTCATTTATTTCTAAGCATTTTCATCATTATGGTACTGTAATGATCATAATTGTAAGAATATTGATAAACTAATAATTTATAAATATAATTGTTAGATCAATTAAATAATTAAAATAAAATTAAAGGATGCCAGTGCATTTCGAGCTAATTGGCCTAGTGATTTCAGCATGATTTCATAGCTACCACTACTAGAAAATTTTGGTTATTGAGTTATACTTACCCTTCGTACTGAATCGTACTAAAAAGAAAAAAAAAATTAAAATACAATTTTTTTATTATTACAATTAATTTCAAATTTTGAAATTTTAAAATCATGTTTCATTTTAAAGGATATAAAATGAAAAGTTGAAATGACTTGTTTCTACAATATTTTCAGAAAAAAAGCAGAATCATAAAACTTTAAGTCATCTATTCTCTGTCTTTCTAATATTTTCTTAATGGTTTCCTATATTGATGAAGTTAAAGACAAAAATGAATATTTAAAACTCAATATCTCAATAACAAGCTATTTGTATACGATTTCTAAGTAATATTTCTAACAAAGTTTTAATGCCCGTTATAACTAAATTGTCATTTAAATAAACTTACCCACATTTGAAACACTTGTATCCGCGTCTACAAATTGTAAAACACCACGTTAAATACTTTTTTGTTCTGCTTTATAAATGGGCTTTGATTCGGATGTAAAATAAAATACCAAGACATATTGATACACCAATGTTCTCGTTTCTGGGATATAATATTATATAAATCAGGCAAGAGTTTACTATTTCTTGATTTTATTTGTTCATTGTGGACGTGCAAACTCCTTTAAATTGTTATTTAGAAATAATAAGTTTTTCTCCATTACTTCAAATCTAGCTAATTAAGATGACGATAATAAAATTTGGATGAACGAATCAAATTAAAATAACCTCTGATTTAAAATCAGAGAAGTTCGAGATTGACAACGGTACAATAAATGCAAACCGGCGAGTATTTGAGTCAGTATTTAAAACAGATATGTCTAATAAATTTTTTTTACATTATTATTCCTGTAAACAAACATGTAAGGAAAGGATTACATTTTTTAATACTTAAAAAGGTCACAAATGACCGGTTATTTTGGTCCTTTTGGAAAAAAAATCAAAGTCCTTTGTCAGATTAGACATGTTGTCACCATATAGCTAAAAATTAGGGTAAAGTAATACACCTTCCACGAATTCAGTAAATCAATGGTTTGTCTTCATAAATAGGCGGTCACCTCCAAGACAGGTTGTATAGAAAGGATCTTCAGATGCTTTAAATAACGCTTTGAAAAGGCGGTTACACTTAACAGAATAAGTTTTAAAATTGGCTTGTCTAGATGACGTCATCGGTAGGGGTTTGCACTGAGTATTTTTTCTGCCGTTAAATGTGGCTTTCTATTTCGATTTGTTTGGATTTGAGTGCTTCTTTTGCTATGTTTTGATCTTGGACTTTCTACATTTTGATTATTATGTTACTGATGAGATGTTACTCCTTAAAATGAACATATAACAGAAGTTTTCCTATTTATCTAACATAGGTTATTTTGTTTTTTTAACCACTGGGTCGATAACTGGAACCGGAATTTACATTGGCATTTTTGTCCTTGATATCATTTCAACTCAATTCATCATGAATGTCACAATCTGTAAGGTTTGGAAAAACGTTTTAAAATAAAAAGAATCATTCAAAATCATTCATCAAGTCATCCATTGAAGCTTATTCATGTATAGGGTGCAAAATTTGATCACACAATTGGAGCATCTGTACGATTTGAGTACGCATCATATTCAGATTACTTGCAAAGAACTCTATTTTTTACATATAGTATATAATTTTAACTTTTATCTTTTCCAAGGAAAGATGGTAACAAAAATCTAAACAAAAACAGTACAACAATCGTTTTTGTTTCCAATCTGTACGAGTGCTATATTGTCTAAATCAAACAACAACAATTATATAAATAAAATGACAAGTCAGAATAAACATAAATATGCCCTATGAATCATCTCCTCATTATCAACAGAAGTGTATCCCGTCTTTGTAATATTTAGCTATTATCTTATTTAGTGCAATATTATATTTGTACATATCTTTTATATACTAGTCAAAAAAGAAACGTTACACTGATTTCATGTTGAATAATTTATCAGATAACACACTAATTTTTATTATTAAATATTACTAGACCTAACTTCAATTAAGATAAAATTGTTAACAAAACAGATTAAATATCGATTGTGTCCGTGCACGAGCAGATGAACGTAACAGAATAGAAAAACGAGAGTCCTGGAATCAATATCGTGTATGCCCACCTCTTGCATTGATGACTGCTTGACATCACCGGCGCATAGAGCGAATAAGGTTTCTGACAAAGTCAATTGGACTGTTTGTCCATTCAGCAACTAGTGCTCTGCGGAGCTGGTCAAGTGTTTCAGGTGGATTTAAGCGGCTACGGACCCAACGACCGAGTTCATCCCACAAGTGCTCAATAGGGTTGAGATCTGGTTACATAGCTGACCACGGAAGAACCCGGATGTGGTGAAAATTAAGAAAATCCATTGACACTTGAGCAACATGACAACGAGCATTGTCTTGCTG
>JAULBM010290155.1:0-15793 GCA_032357055.1 Geukensia granosissima | reverse complement strand
ACTCCGGAGAACAACGAGGACAAGACCAAAACGACAAAAACACAACACTAAAAACTAAAAAACAAATGAACAACATCTAACAAAGTAAGACATCTTTTTACCTAAAAGAAAATATTTTTATCTTGGATTTCCATTTTGTTTAACAAAACACTGATGTATCAATTTCTTAACACGGTCTTTAAGTTGTTTATGGGGAATCGTGGTATAAAAGGTACAAAATTCAAACGTTTGATTACTTGTACAAAGTTTTAAAGAATCGGATTTGAGGTATTGAAACAAAGCTTGGAATCCACTAACTCTTTTACAAAACAGGAGTGGGATCTGGTGCTCTGGAAAGATAAGGTCCCTTGTCTTGCGTGCAGTTCCCGTCGTGGAATCCTTAATGTCAAAATCAGTGTCAATTCAAGATTTCAAAATAGTGAGTATCAATTCGTATCAAATCTGGAAGAAATCGCATAGTGGCTAATTTTCGCGGTGGTTTAATTTTCGCTTATCTTGGCGGATCGATGAAGGTCGTGAAATTAAATCCCGCGTAATTTTAAGCTGATGGACCAGACAATTCTCAGGACATTCCGTTTTATACGGCATCTTCCCTTTAGTTTTCCAACGTAGAAGGATTGATGAGTAAATTTTACAAGTTAACATTTGTTTCCAATATGTTCATTTTCCCCAACTGTATTAGCCTTTTTAATATACAAGTCATTGATCATTATGATTTAGCAAGCTCAGTATTGCAAACTTTTAACATAGAAACATTGGTACATGTCACCAATTAACCCTAAAGATTGTTTATTTATTTCAACATTACAGACCACCCAATCATCACGAGTGTGAAATTTTAATAATATTTATCACGCATACACTGGACATTATCAGCGAAAATAAATGTCACCAATCTTCAAAGAGCGAAAATAATACCCACAAAAATATGTTCCACATGTTAGACATTCAAAATCGCGAAGATTTACAACCTTATACGGTATATAACAAAGGAGTGGAACCAGGTGTTCGGAATGAAACAGCAATGAAAACACACGATAAAAATCGGTTGAAATGGCTTTAACACTTGATCGATACAGATAACCAACAACAAATACAGTTAAAACTAATACATGACACGACAAATATATTGACCTCGAAAGAGTACTCGCATTTGCTCTCTGATAGCTCAAACCCAAAAGCAACCAATAAGAAACCAAGATTTCCTTTACTTAAAATATTTTAAAACAAAAATAAACCGTAAATTCCGTATTAAGCTATAAATTAACAAGAAAGTCAATATCAATACCAATAAAAATCATATTTAAAGATTAAATAATAATTCAGCAACAATATCCTTACGGAAAAATTTATTAATATGAGCATGTAGATTTAGTTAAAATTTCCGAGCTTTGTGTACCACGTTTCCGTAAAAAGTAGGATGTGATATCACGTGCTTAATAAGATGATATCAAGTGCATCCAAACTTTTATACCAAATCTGTATATATATGAAAGAATGAAATGCATTATTTTTATTTGATTAATAAAAATCACATGTAGGTAGTTTTGTGTTTTAATAAGTGTATTTTCGAAAAGCAGTAAACTAATTATTTTTCGTAATATCATATAAGCCTAACTAAGAACTATGCTAAATGTTGTTAACCTCAGTCAAATTTTATGAAAACGATACCCCTATCCTTTAGGAGACTGCTTATATCATAAACCAAATGTAAATTATACTATTTTTTCTGCATCGAAAACCTAGTATATCGTAATATTTTTTAATGGGATTAATGATTTACGCATGATATTTTCAAAGATTAGTTCTATTGGCTTTTGTGTTTTAAGAAGAGATTGGCTTAGAGATACATGTTCAACTGCTGATTGTGACAAAATTATGCAGTAAATTATTGCTTGTTTTAAGATGCCGCTATCCCAGTGCTTCCTATCAACAACTCTTGCCCAATCGGCTTATACCCTAAAACAGACGTGTTTGATATATTACTGAAGTGCAAAGAATTATAAATACAAGTAGTATTGATGTTTTACGTTTTCTGTTGATGGGAACGTTAAACATACGCAAACAATGGTAAACATAATGCATAACATATAACCTGTTACTGTAAGCCATATGAAGCTAAATTTTGTATGTTTTGTTTTAACGCTTGTGTTGTTTCGGCTTCATCTTGGGTATTAACAATTAAATCTTGATTATTCCTTCGATAGTACCCAGAGGGCGGCTAGGGTATAGACATAGCCCGTTAGTTCTCCGCGTGCAGGTTAAAACATGCCAAAGGGGCGTCCTTTGATGGATTGGATGTATATATACTTAGCCACACACACAGAGCATTTAGGATTAAGAAGTCGGGTTTCTTCGTTAGTAGGTAGAACCTAACCGAAATGGGGCGCCATTGGTTGGACGGGATGCACAAGTTCTATTCCAACGTTTTTCGGAGTTGCCGTAAAACAGTCGGTCCTGTGTTGGGAAATATGTCACGCTCTCAAGACTTTAAAGAACTCTTTAATTTACAACTACTCGTTCAAGGAGTTGAGTTCGTTTGTGGCCATTGGAAAAAGGCTCAATCATTAGGTACGCTAAGCCCCATATTTTAGCCCAAATTTGAGATTTTGTGACAAAATAGTAAGTTGTTGTGAAAATGCTGTTTAATAATTGTCTTTGAATAATTCATTTCTTTTTCTTGTATATTTTTCGTCATTTCGACAAAATGAAAGGGTATATTTGACTATTTTGACAAAAATTGAACATATTCGGTAAAATACTCAATTTTTGGAGATGTTTTGTTCAAAATAGATATGATCGCACCAAAACATCACGAAGATATTTTAACCAAACATTTCTCCTTAATAGATCTTTAATTGTGAAAAGTTTGGTTGTGATGTTTTTGTGCGATATATATTAAAATCGACAAAATAGTATCAAATTTAATTACTTTCTAAGTATTTCCACAATTTAAGCATTTTCTATGTGTCATGTGACCGTTGTAGAACTTATTAAACTAAAAATTATGTTGGTTTTTCTTTTTATAGACATTATTCAATACAAAAAATGATAAAATAAATGATTTTAGCCAATTTTCCTTTTTAAGCCTACTTCTTGGGCCAAAAATGGGCCTTAAAAACCATGGTCCTTCCCCACCCTTACAAAACCGTTAAAATTTGGCATCCATTTACAAGTAAATTCCCTGGCCTGTCATCAACCCCCACCCTCAATATGATTTACTGTTTGTTAACTTGTTTCCGTCCTGATATTACATGTAATATTAGCCACTGGACATTCGATAATCGTATGGATTATTTTCTAAGATTTAAGAATACTTTGCAACGAAGGACACTGTTGGCTCAGGGTTGGCAATCTTCGTTTTTTGTCGGGAGCGCTGATGTTTGAGCATATTTTACATATTCCAGTTCTCTTTTATATTTCATGTTAGTACTCGACTTAAAATTTATTTCGACCGCATCCGTAAGGATTTTTCCAAGTTAATTTATCCGGATTAAATCTTGGACCATAATTGACACGTCACAATGAAAACTGCTCGGATTTTCTGAAAAACCTAACGTCGGAAAAGATAGAAAAACCTCGAAAATAGTATCAATTTATTGTAAATCTTTTGCTAAATAAAACAGGATTACACTATTTTTTCTAATCATAAACATTTTCTTTTTTTTTAAATTTGATGAAAAAAAATCAGTATTTACTGTAAATTTTAAAAATACTTTAAATATTTAAATACATATTTTATTATAGTCCGGATACCTGTGCACTTTTGCATTCTTCAAAATGGAAATATAGCTTTTTGTTTCCAACCCATTATACTCATTCAAACAACTTTCGATATTGAGTAATGTGTTGTTAAAGTAATAAGACAGTTTTGAAACACGGTATACTTTCGATGGGAAAATGCAATAAGTCATTTCAAATTAAAAATAATCGTTTTCACATTTTTGTTGGACAGTGTTTTACGCCACTTTCACCAATGTGCAAGTCTACAACCGAGGTCTCCTACAGCACAATAGAAAGGTATCGGATTTTAAATGACACATGAGACTACAATAATACAAGTTTATTGAGGTCTCCTACAGCACAATAGAAAGGTATCGGATTTTAAATGACACATGAGACTACAATAATACAAGTTTAAAAATTCTGAGAAAGGACGGTGAATTTTGATATGTTTAATGCGCATTTCAAGGAGTAACCTCTAATTAGTACCATTGACAGCAAAAAATAAGAAATCCGCAATCCAAACATAGTAAAACAAGTACTTGAATCCAGCAAACATCTAGTAGTAAAGATAACTTCTCGGTGCAATAAGTTTCGAAGTCTCTCCTTATTTTTAATGGATTATAATTTAAACAAATTAAAGGCTCAGGAGGCTGAGCATTTATCACTCACCTGCCATTTGACACAGAACGCCTTTGGCCAGGTGAGCAAAAAAACCATATTTCCGTTAAAAGGTATTTGAAAAAGTATTTTATGTCAAACAGGTCTAACAACTAGGATGGTAAATACTCCTTGGCACCTCTATCCCACAAGAGAGGCACTGATCCAATGCTGTTAAAATTCTAAGTTTACCATGTTGGATAAGTATGATAAAATTTGATCTGCCATTTCAAGAACTAACCTCTCATTAGTATGTTAAATACCAAAACAAAGGAATTCCGAGATCCAAACATAGTAAAAGAAGTACTAAAACCCCTAAAAATCAAAATAAGAAATCTAATCCAGCGGCATGAACAACTGCTTATTAATTCAAATCAGGTACTTTCAAGCTTACGAACTTCATTCAGGGTCATTTCAGAAATAAAAATTTTCAGAAATAAAAATAAGAATAATTGCAATTACCCATAAATTTAATTTCAGGTTTCGCTATACACATTGTACATATGCCAATTCAAAAAATCATTTACAAGTGTGTAATGAAGGAAGTTGCTTAGTTTCTCTTCATTTCATTTTAATGTATAAACAACAATAATCCAAATCCTATAATATCTTTTTTACTTTAGATCCAAATACAAGGAATTGTAAATCATTAGCTATTTTAAACGTCTCATTAAGTCACAAAATGAAGAAGTGCCTGTTTATGTTTACTCGGGGAGCAGACTAGGCTAGATCCTACACGAAAGATTACGTATGATCTGCAGTTCACTTAACTCACACTTATTTGTAAGGAACCTAGTTTATTCTCCAAACTGTTTATGTGGAGAAATTGAAACTATATCTCGCTATATCTTTCATTGTCCTCCATACACTAACTAAAATTAAATAACTAAACATTCCTTCTACAATTTCGACTGATGTACTTATCTTTGGCTCAGATCTACTATCCGACGAACAAAACATTTTTATCTTTAAATCATCTCAAAGATAAATAATTCGATACTTTAGAAGTGTGTGCTCCTATTTGGATACCACAGGTTGCCATTGACAAGCGTGCTACCACAAAATGGTTCCATGTGGAATGGTGAAGGTATTCCATTGAACATTTTACGATCTTTGTCACAAGTTAATTGAACGATATGTAATGCCTTTAGCATTGACCTAGTTGAAATCCCATGTTGACGTCCTGACAAAATTATTCAATGGATATCAAAGGCGATAAGCAGCAATCGCTTTACAGGTAACACCCGTTGTGTCACCTGGTTATCAAAGCTGGTAACTAGCAACAACTAAGTTAGAGTAAACTTTTAATCCCGTGTTAGGTTGCTTTACATCTAGTATAACCACAAGTTAAAACAAGGACTAGGTCAGATGCTCCGAAAGTTTAAGTATCACCTCCACTAGTGACTCCCGTTGTGATTCTCGATAGTTAAACTGTGTAATTACAGTCAGTTAAGCTTTATCGCGTTTGAGGTACATATCTTTTACTAAGTTCGGAAAATCTTAATATAATACATGTACATGTACATGGTGAAATACACGTTACACATTGTAAGCGAACTTGGGTTGAACAGACGAATGTAGTTAAACATTAATGAACCTAATTCGTCGGATATGAAGCAGGGTAAACTCCAAAGATACTGATGAGTATTCTGCCTTTCTCAGATATTCCTATTTCATAAATGTGGACACAGTATATGTCTTACCTGCTCTCCAGCTTGATAGAAGGAGCAGGGTCTTCCCTGAAAATGATCGCTTATGGATAACTGAGATGGCTATGAACTTACTAACGTACTTTAAAGGTTTTTGCATTTGCACCCCTTTAATATAATAAGTAGAAATAAATGATTCCTAATATTTAATCAATGTAAAAAAGACCTTAGGCCAAAGTTGTGTTTTTTCTTTGTTTTCCGTTACGTGCGGGTAATTTTACAGCATTCTGGTGTCAAAAACAAGCACAGAAAATAAATTGAATGCATTGTAGTATAAAGAACCATTATCTCAACAACCCCAAAACAGCACTCTTGTTGAAAAACTGTATGAAGATATAACGGCCTTAGATATATGAATGCAAGACATGCTGTATACATGCAATATATATACAATTAAAGCTGTTTTCATGGAGTTTGCGGTTCATTCGTGCACCGGGCGGTTAGGTTTTGAAAATTTTACCTGAATCATAACCAACGGCCTTATCACAAAGTTTACCATGAAGTTTGAAGTCAGTGGACCATGACTGTGGAGTCAGGGGTATATAATCTCCATGGAACGAGATAAGATTTTACTTCTACATCTGCAGACCCAATAGCATTCGCCATACAATAAACAGTTCCTGAGAAACTGGCATAAAAACAAACTTTAACGTGATTTTTTTAAAGCAAGTGTACCATGACTGTGGGGTTAGGGGTTCATAATCTCCATGGAATACTAGATGAGACGTTACTTCTACAACTGCATACCCAATATCATTCATCTATCATAAGCAGTTTCTGAAAAAACCTAGTTTTCCCCTAAATTTTCCAGGTAAGTGGACCATGACTATGGGGTCAGAGGTTAATAATCTCCATGGAAACAAAATGTTTGCATGCTGATACAACTGCATACAAAATATTGAGTGCCATCACATTAAGGTTTCATGTCAAAGCTTACCTAATCACAAACTGTAAAAAATTGTTGACGTCGCAGACGCCAATGTCGGAAACAGCATACCTTGCTTCCGCGACTTTCGTCGCGGACGAGACAAAAACGGACTGTTGTACTTATATGTAAAACAATATTTGTTCACAATGATTTTATTTAAAAAAATGCAAAAAGTATAATTCTTAAAATATACTGTTATCGATGGATTTACATTTACGTCACAATAAATGTGAAATGTATCTTTTTTCTATTGCCACGTATTACCAAACTGATTGCCAAATTGGTTGTTTGAGAAAATACCCGAATTAAATCCATTTCCAAGGTTATCGCCGAAAATTTGGTGCTGTCCAGGATTCAAAATAGCACCCTGGAAACTGTCGACAAATCCACTATTGTCCCCAATTCTCCCTCGACCTATGAAGGGGCCGCTATTGATCCAGTTACCGCCATTTTGCCAACTATTATCCTGCCAATTATTGAAATTTATATTATCTCCCCTAAAAAGGAAATTATTAATGCAAATATCTTTGTCACATCCTTTACATTTCTGTCCGTTCTCATATCCATATGTTTCCTGTCTACACTCAGGTGCTATAAACTGTTTGGTACATGGAATATGACAAAATGGTAATTGTTTGTTTGGCACTACCACTGGGGGGTCTTTTTTCGTCTTTTTGTATCCATATTGACGTGCTGGAAATAATCAATTATTCGTTATTTATTTTTTTCTATATAATAAAAGTGAGCTTTCCAATCGCTTAGATGTTTTTTATTTATGTGCAGATTTCAATGAATGTTAGACTACGTTTGGGATAAAGAAAGAAAATGAAATTGTCGTTCCTTGTAAGCATTTTAATAAATTAGCATTATTACAGCAAAATGTCAATAAAGAATGCACCACCGAGAACTATGCAAGATATGGGAATAAAACACGTGTTCGAAAATTCATGGTATTCCAGAACTCGAAGAACAACTGTATTATTATCATTAAAATTATTACAATGATTATGTATTCATTAAAATAACTATGTATGATACAAAAGAACTTTTTGTCCCTTCTAAATTAATTAAGCAGTATTTTTACTTCCAATAGTAGTACAAATTAATGTTGATTGAAAATAATTATGGTGGTTTTGCCAGCATTTTTCATTTTGTTACAATTATGTATATGTCAATGAAAATATGAAAAGACTCTTTTCCTGAGAGAAAGCAAGAATAATAAATAAGGAGGTGAAAAGATTTAAGACACGGCGTTTCCGAGAATAAAACGCACAGGAAACAACATAAAAAGTATTAAAATGACTTTGTCGTCATTTTTCATAAATGTATGAACAAAATATAGTCCTGTTATGATGAGCTTATTTTATTATTATTCTTCTCATTTAGATTGTATAATTTTACATACCTTGAATTGCAGAGAAAGCAAACATAAAAACTGCTGTGTACAAGATTTTGTTCATGATGCAATTGAGGGAATACTTGTTGGTTTTTGAAATAGGAATTGCTGCTTATATACTATTTTTATGTTCCTCCACAGTTATATCAATGATTTTGATTGGCTGGTTTCACCAATACGTTTATTTTCTTCGTCATTTTAATAAAACTGTCCAAACAATGATACAGCTGTCATTTATTACACATTAATTGTCAGTTAATTGTTTTTATGAATGAAACTGACAATAAAGTATTCTTGTCCATTTTGTACAACGTACGTATTGGTCACCTTTCTTAAGAATAATATAACACACTTCATTGACCCCATTGCAGAATCACACGCGGGGAATGACCATTTTGAAACATCTAATAAATGTCCAAATTTCAATTTACAAGAACGCCTACTCTTTACTGTTTATGGCTAAATTTTTAGGACATATTTGCAACAGACAAATCTGGTTTTTACGAGTGGGTAAATAAATTCTCATTGCATTTAAGACTAAGATTGGCACAAATAGTAATCATATTTTGATGCTCTGTGGGAATATATTAGATGTATAAAAGATAACGAGAGTAACAGTAATTTAAAAAAATAAAAAGTGGCTAATCCCTTATTTTTTTATATTTTTTGGCATTGAATAATGTCTATAAAAAGAAAGTCCAACAGCATTTATACCTTAATTAGTTCTTAAAAGTTCTCATGGCACATAGAAAATGATTTAAATGTGAAAATACTTAGTAAATAATTAATTTGATACAATATTTGATACTATTTTGTCGATTTTAATCAAGATGGCACAAAAACATCACAACCAAACTTTGTACAATTAAAAATCTATCATATGTTTGTTTAAATATCTTCGCGATGTTGTGAAGCGATCATATCTATTTTGAACAAGACATCTCCTAAAATTGAGTATATTTACAGAAAATGTTATATTCTTGTTATATTCTTGTTGAAAAAAGCCAAATATACCCTTTCGCTTTGTCTAAATGACGAAAAGAATACAAGAATAGTTAAGAGTTATTTAAAGATGATTATTAGATAGCATTTTCACATCAACTGATTATTGTGTCAAAAAATCTAATATTTAGGCCAAATATGGGGCTAAACATACCTACTCCTTTAAAACAAACTAAAAGATAAAACAAAAACAAAAGGAACAAAGGGTTGGAATCCACAAACAGAAAATCAGATTTTGTCAACTGTATTTATTTTTTATACCTAAATTGTTAAAATTACATGTGTTTGCCTAATTTATTCATCTAATTAGATTCTATAGGGGTAATACTAATAACATATTTCCTGCAAACTGCCATGTCCATTTGTAGGCTCAATAACTACTCAGTGATCGTTTTGTCATCTTTGAATATTAATAAGGCTAATTAACCTAGGTTAATCCGGGGTTATTTCCGTTTTTTTTTCTTTCATCGCTTTAGTGGGGATTTCAAGTATATCGTGGTGGTCAATTTTAATAAAAGTAAAATGTTTAGGAATCCAGTGTACACCGCCAAAAATATATAAAATTATATTTTCAACAATTCAATGTACCATACCTCCAATGTTTGCATAATTTTGACATGTGTTAGAAATTTGTGAAGATGAAGCTACTAACTTGCCATTGTCCTTCCAAAAATTCCAGAAAATTCTGACATTTTTCACTTTTGAATAAGAATATTTTAGCTTTCTTGCTCCTATCTGCTGAAAAGGTTGGTTTATAACAAGAGAATGTAAATTATTAGAGTTCTTACTACGTTCAAGTTTATTAATTTCCAAAGAAATAATATGGAATATATGGCAGAGAGAAACGATCTTCATTTATAAAAATATGTTCTAAACCAAGTACAATTATGTGTAAAGCACTTTCCTGGATATACATGTACCTTCACTAGACTAGCTGGGGAAACTTAAGTTACATTTATGAACCAAATGAAATAAACATTCCATGCCGTATTTAATGCAAATAAGCTAATATACATACATGTACTAGTACTAAAAAAAATTCAACTCAACTACCGTTAAGCTTTTTTATAGCTGTCACTGCCCATAAATGTATTTCAATAGATAAAATCTTAATAATATTTTTTAATTTTTACTAAAATCACTGAATTCGGGAAGCAAAAATTATTATGACGAAAACGAATCGAAACCTATAATTTTCCACATGTACAGAGAAAAGCTAAGAGTTTATATAAGAAATCCAAAATGTACAAAAGTTGCCGGAACTCTTTTGGCATTATATTTTAAAAATTTATTTAGAAAAATTCTTCTAAGGACTTTTTTTCTAAATTGAGAAGAAAACACTAAACCATTTTTTACTTTTGAAGGACCGAATAAACTCATAAATACAGGTGTCCTGACTATCATCACACGAAATGTTTAAAAGTCTTTTAGTGAAGACTTCTGTCATCTTTGGAAATGCCCCGAGGGCGACCGGGGTATAGAAATAGACCGGTCGGCTTCTCCGCCTAAAGATAGAACTCCAACTCTGTTGGATCAGAGTAAAAATACTCGGTCATCCCTTCCCACAGAAAGAGCCAGGGAAGAATAGGCACTACATGTAGGTATCTTCTTCCTGTAGACACGGATCCTTCAAAAGGGGCGTCCCTGGTCGTTCGGGATGTATTAATAAACATCACGTCTTGAGGTAGACGTAACAGACGCATCGTGTTTAGAATATTCAATGTTCTGTGCACTTTATAACCTCTAGTAACAGCTGATGAGTGGTTAGTATGCAGCCAATTGCAATACATGTATCCGACATTTTCCCAGTGGCAGTTAAAATACCCAGTTCTAACATATTGCCGGCTGGATATTAACAGATTAAGCAGCAGTCAACCAATCAACTATTTGAACTCCTATTAAAATTTACATTTTTACTTCCGTGAAACCAAGGTTGTGATACTCAGTTTAGTGAAACGTAGTTTGGTAATACATCAAACCTTTATCTTTTTAACATTTATTTGACTTAAAGAACAATTTATTCAAAAATATTTTTAATGGAATTGACAACAACGTCGAACTTGTACATTTTGTGGATAAGATTGTTTAACGGAACAATGATATTCAATGATCACTTTTCAATTTATATATAAAAAACGAGATGTAGTTTTATTGTCCTGGAGACAGCTATACATGCATGTGAATGTAAAGTTACCATAGAAAGTGGGATGTGATATCCCTTGTGGTACACAAATTCTACATTTGAAGTCTTACTGTTTTATTAAATCCTTGTCATGGTTTTGTAAAGTCTTTATAAATTTGTGATATCTGTATCCCTGCTGGAAAGTTTACCAATAAGTATGCTGCGATCATTATATTATAAGACACTTTGGTGCAAATAAAGGCAAACCGAACCAGTTGTAAAATGTCCCAGAAATCAGAAATTCTCCATATTTCTTCTAACAAAAGACAAACCTTAATGCCCGTATTCCTTTTAACCACGAATGGAAACACTGTATCAAAAGTAAAAACATACTCTATTGAATTTTGACAAAATGGTGTCCCAGAGCAATGAAACACTTGTTATATTAATATTAAGTATGAGCAAAATTTATAAATATACAACGTATATAAAAATATGGACAAAGCATACATAGTATATATGGTGTTGCCTTCCCAGTTCTCTTATCCAGTAGTTTTCCTTTTCTCTACGGAGAAATGTTGATTGGTCTAGATTGTTAGTCCAATGGTAGAACTCGCATGGAAAGAATAGAATGTTCAGGCAGGTTAAAATGGTGATGAACAATGGCCATTCAAATCGTATCTATGTTTATGTTTATTTGTGCTGGTATATAAATCTCCTTTCGTTTCACTGACATAAAACAATCCACAAATATTACATTCTTATCCGTAGACAAGATCTTCATAAGGTTCATTTGAATTGGGTCGCAATTTGGTGATTGGTTCCCATCAAATGACAGTAAATGTTGACAGTCATTAAGGAATTTTTCTCTGAAAAAAATACCAACGACTTTGTCTTGAAATGATACTTAACGTCAAGAAAATTTACCATAATTCATAACGACAATTCAAGGAATATTCCTATAATTTTCACAGTTAATTAGTTAATTAAATGAAGACAACAATTTCCGATGAGAAAATGGAGACGTTTCACTTAATTCCCGTAGGGCCTTAATATAAATTAAGTTGAATGAGTCGACTATGCTAAACGTTCTATCCACACATATATTGCTATTTTGGTAGCAAACCATCACATGATTATTTCCACCGTTAATCAATTTACGCGGTTACTGACAAATGGATCTTTTCACCTGGTCAATCAAATCCTGTTAAAATAGATCTCCTCTGAAACAACTTGGCCAAATGTATTAATATTTGGTTTGGTGCATGGAAGGTCCATTGTAAAGTTTCCTCATTTCTTCCCGAACAGACAATAAACATGACCGTTATAGACGATTCTTGTTTCTGATTGGCTGAACAATCTCCTCCTCTGAAACCGCTTTGCCTTGATATGGAACATCTATTGAAGGTTCTTTTTAGAGTTTCCTTATTTGTCCCGATCATACAAAAACATGACCGCCATTGCCAATTTTAATTTTTGATTGGCTGATGCATTAGTAAATCTTTTCGTCTAACAAAATGTTGACCAATTGATTAATATTTGATGCGGAGCATGTATGGAGGGTATTTTTTGAAGTTTTCTCATTTTGTCCAGTTCAAAAAAACATGGCTGCCATAATGATTCCTTTTCTGATTGGTTGATACATTGAAAAGTGTTTTCCTCTGAAAGCGCTCTGTAAAATGGATAAATATTTGATATGGAGCATCTGTGGAAGTTCACTTATAAAGTTTCTACTTTTGTCCTGATTGGAATCTAAACATCGCTGGCATGGTTGATTTTTGTTTCTGATTGTCTGACACATAAAACATCTTCCCCTATGAACCCGCTTGTCCAAATTGATTAATATTTCATAAAGAGCATCTGTAGAAGGTCCTTTAGAAATTTTCCTCATTTTGTTGTGATCAGAAACTAAACATGGCCGCCATAGACGATTCTTTTTTTCTGATTGACTGATACATTTAAAAATCTTCTTCTCTGAAACCTCTTGGCCAAATGGATTAATATTGGATATAGAGCATTGTGAAAGGCCATTATAACGTTTATTCAATTTGTCCTTATCGAAAAATAAATATGGCTGTCGTGGGTGATTCTTATTTCTGATTGGCTGATACATCATAATATCTTCAATTAGGAACGCCGTTACCTAAGGACAGGTGAGTACAGAACGGAGTTACCTAGATCCTTTTTCCTCAACTCGGATCAAAATCTCATACACATGATTGCTTCTAGAATACTTTAATGCTATATGATATCAGCCTTGTTTATTCAAAATGATTATATCCGTCTTTATTTTAACAATAAACTCTCCATTTTTAGCATGAATCTGTCAAAAAAAATCCTTAAAAGGACCAATTATATATTTATACGAGGTTACAAGTTCGATCGATTTTAGGAGATCATTGAAAATCATAATTTTGTAAATTTTGTCTTCCTTTAAAATAAATGCTAAGGTAAGGACTATGAATTTTCATATGTGTACTGAATTCTAATTATACATAAGTGTCATTTCAAACAGCGTTTCATCGGTGGATCTTCCAAGTGATTCATAAAGTATCTCTCAACACTTTTAATAACTATTAGGATTGAAATTAAAAACAACAAAATCTGCCTCACACCTTGAAACAAAAAAATGTGATAGACGTGATCAATTTAACACTGCTGAAATAGGTATACGTTACTCCCATGTTGAAATCATCACAATTAACGGTCGACATCACTGTCTTGTTAAACAGTAAGGAATATCCTTGGCCAAATGACAATTGGCTTAACATCTCAACAAACTATTCGCCTTGTCCACCAGGCGCTGTGATACTGATCTTGATAGAATAACACTTAAGCCTTCCCAATATCCTTCAAAAACTATCACTGTTTTGGAAAATGAGGAATTTGACGTGTGAATTAAAAAATAAAATACCTGTCTACTCCTGAGTTTAACCCCAAATTTTTTGTAGGATTACTGTCAATGTAGATTTTAAAAAATCAATTGTATCCAGGTATCACAGGCAAAAACAAGCATTTTTCGTTCTTCCTTTCCCTTGTATAAAGTCTCTATGTTTTGTTAATTCGAAATTGCTATGCTTATCGTCTTGTTCCTAATTTTCTGACCCTTAGGTTTTCTCTTGCCTCCTCTTTTTTAACATCAATGTATGGGAAGAAATATTTAGCTGATATTTCACATCAATAATGAAAATACCCACACATTCTGCTCGTTTAAAAATAAAATATTTCCATTGAAAACAATACAGTTGTGATAAATAATGTCTGTTGAATTTTTCCTTATCAAAGAATACCTTAACTTCGTCTTTCGTTTCATTTTGTTGGCCATGGTCTTGTCTGTCTTCCGAGTTAACAATTTCTGTCTATCCGTTTTATGTTTTCGAATTCTTTTTGTTAACATTTAATTATTTATGTATTCTTTTATTTAATCACTTACATACTTGTAATACTAACTTTTGAAATTTGATAAAAATGTCGTTACAAAATAGGTCACTAAGCCATGCGTTAACTATGCGGCACATTGTTGAAAATGGACCTTTTAAATCCGCGTCTAGCGTATTTGCGCAACTATTGTAAATTATCACAATTATAATAGCATTATTTCTTTATGATTTATGTATATTTATACCTTGCATTAGTTAAAGGAATTCGAAGACACCAAATTGGCAGACAAAAATCGTTAAATCGGAAGACAGACAAGACCATGGCCAACAAAATGAAACGAAAGGCAAACATAGAACACACAACACTGCACTGAAAACTAAAGCTTGAGAAACACGAACCCTACAAAAACCTCCAAAATCAAGGGTGAGTTCAGGTGCTTCGGAAGGGTACACAACTCCGGTCGTGTTACTATGAAGTCAAAGCCGGTGTATAGTCACAATCGATATTAGTAACAACCGGTATAGGAACGAATTTGTATTCATGACAGTCGGAGATATCCATTGTCATCTGTGAAATGGATATTTCGCACCGGTCAACTATATGATGATGGCGACCGAAATACATCCGGAGTCATGACTCTAATCTTTCCCTGAGAAACCCTTGGCTCAGTAGCTTTCTTGTCAACTGCAACCTTCTATCAATGAAATCCTGATTAGAAGCACAAGCACTGGAGTAGCGTATCAATTGAGAGATATACACTCCGTATGCAGGTTCGGCTGGAATGTTGCTAGACACGAACGGAAAGTTTACAATCGGAAAATCAAAGTCATCTCTCTTGTCGTAAAGTTTTGTTTTTAACCCGCCCTTACTGT
>JAULBM010290144.1:0-15795 GCA_032357055.1 Geukensia granosissima | reverse complement strand
ATTGAAAATAAATACAAAGGCTGAAACGCACAAATAATTTTATAAAGCTCGAAAATCGCACTCCACAAAAGCCTGACATAGAGTATAGCTAGGTCTTCATGGTAACATACAGTCTTACAATACAACCGAAAACTATACTAAATCTGACGTCATAGTGCTTTCGGAAAGCGGGCGTGGGGAGATATGGATTTACAACTAGGATCAATATCAACCTTTATATCATCCCTAAAGGCATATTAATCCCAATAAAATTCATTCAGTGTTAAACATTCAGAACTCATAAATATGTGATAATGTGACTTAAACAATTCCATTTGCTTATCTTATTATATATTTCAATAGCATAAACTCGTACTTAAGTTACTACTTCTACATCAGCCATGTCTTCCTCATATCTTTCATATATATTGCTAATGTTGAATCCTTTCAATTACGTCAGTTTACAATAGAAATTAAATTTGTTGTAGGTATTCCTTATTGCTTTGATAATTGCTTGGCTGATAAAAAAACCAGAAGAAGATATGAATTACAAGATTGATCTGGATGCAGTACGGGAAAATTGCAATGCCTATTCGTCTGAAGACAATGTCCAGTTTACATGTAAGTGAGAACTTCAGTGAAGTATCTCTGTATAGTTTAAATGTAAGATTCAAGTACAGGGAACATGTATGCTGTTGTTTAACATTTAACATTTCTTTACATTTTAACACTACAATTTTAAACAAATCATTGTTATGATCATCTATTGCTTGTTACAGCTATCTGCTTTCCTCAGAAGTCATCAAATTTTCGTTTAAAAAAGTTGAATGACTTTTACTTATGTTGAACACAGGGCAATTGAACTTGAAATTGCATTTTTTATTTCTCATGTATAGAAAAAGGGAGGTGTGGCATGATTTTCTATGAGACAGCCACCCATAACGTGTAAATTACAAACATATACAGGCTGTCATAACGGCTTCAATTACTGACACATACAGAGATGTGCATATCACTCTGTGCAAAAATGGCTTGTTACAGACAAATATCACGGTAAAGCAACTTAGCATTTATCAACATGATTTCGATATCACTGCCATAAAAGGATGTAATGATGAAAGTTCAGAATGGTAAAAGTATTGCAAAGAGCAACAAAGTACAATATATAATTATAAAGTATCTGCTCTAGATATTTTTTTATGAAATCTTGCAACATTTTAGCCTAAATTGATGAAAAAGTTTGATTCATTGTCAAACCTTTCTTTTTCGCTAGCTTTTATGATGGGGATTATGTCCAAATCAAGTCCCAGTAGAAGTTAATTCATTGTCAATCTTTGTTTTATTTCTAGCTTTTAGGATGGAGATAAGACCAAATTTGGCCCATTAGAAGTTTTATTCATTGTCAAACTTTTATCTCTAGCTTTTAGGATGGAGATTATGTTCAAATCTAGTCCTATTAGAAGTTTAATTCATTGTTAGACTTTGTTTTATCTCCAGCTTTCAGGATGATGATTATGTCCAAATCTAGCCCTAGTAGAAGTTTAATTCATTGTAAGACTTTGTTGTATCTCTAGCTTTCAGGATGGAGATTATGTCCAAATCTGGGCCGCCAGTAGAAGATGCCTTACAAGAACAAAGAATCAAAAGAATAAAGGAGAAGATTGCACAAAGAGCGTTTTTAGACTTGTTGCTTCAGATATTGTTTGCAATCGTTATATTTTCAATCAGCTATGTTAACAGAGATATGAGGTCTTACCAGTTGAAGGAAAATATATTTAACCGTCTTTATGAATCAAATAAATACCAATTTGGATTTTCTAAGGTTAGTATAGGTCAGTCGATAGGTGTTGGTTTTTTATATATGTGTATTCCGTATTCAAAAATATACAAGGAATCAAAATTGTTAAATCCTTCCTTTATGTGATTATCATCTTATCAAACTGTTCGCTTTCTGCCATACTTCCCCAAAATCTCACTTTGAGTATTTCCTCAACTTTCTTCTCATCTCAAACACTGACCAATCAAATGTTATCATTTTTAATACTTGATGAAAAACTTTTTGAGAAAAATCTCAATTCGAGAACTTTTATGAAACTGAAGCAATCAGAATTTAATCTTGTTCTTGAAATTTTACCATTCACGTCTCCCTTATAACCTAAAAAGTTTATTACGGATTTGAAAACGGGAAAGGCTGAACTGTTTTTAAATACATGTTCGTTTTCTAGATATTGCTCATGTTTTGTCTTGTTTTTGTTCTAGGGATTTTCGTCTATATCTTGTGCTCTGCTGCATTGCCCTTCAGTTTTGCTTCTTCATTGCAGCATCGCAACAATTAACTACAAAAAGATAAAGAAACGGCGAAGTCATGAAATTTAATTATTTTTAGGGAAATATGTAAAGATATAATAATAAGACTTTACTTATATTTTCGCTTTCCTCGACATTAATTAGTTTCCAACCTATTTAGATATACTTATCTAAAAAGACGACATTATTACTATGTAATTGCAGACCATAACTGTTGGTTGATCATAACCATTTTTCCCTAATCAACCACCTATAAAATCATATTAAACACTACCAATATAAAGTTTTACATGTGTGCAAATTATCTTAGGCTTATAAAACATTTTTATATACAAGTAAGAAGATTAAAGTAAAGTTCGTTACTTTATTGTTAAAAATTAAAAGTGTTTGGACATTTAAAAGCAGTGAAACTAACAAATAAAGTTGTCGAACTTTGGTTGCTGGAAAGCTCACAAAAAGTTAAATTGTTCTAGGGACAGAACTGTGCGAATAACAGAGGCTTCGACATTAAATGAATGAAAAGACGTTCAAGGAATTCAGGGCGTTCAAGTCGTTCGAGTACAAACAAACGAAGTTTGGCTGTATATTTTACAACAACCTTATTATATATTCTCTTATTGTATTGTCAAGACGACATTTTGTTCGCATTTGAATGTACTTGTATATCACATAATATTTAGTGAAAATATTTTATACCCCTTTTACTAAATCCCGCAACTTCTTTTTGTCATTCACAGGTTCTTTCACGAAGTTCGTTTGTTGACTGGACAAGGGAAACATTGATACCATTTTCCTATCCTACAGAAAAATACAATGGTATGGCTTTGGGAGCACAGGATAGGTTTTATGTTAACGACATGGAAAATGTTCGTGTAGGTCTCATTAGACTAAGACAGGTTCGAGGAGATAAAGGTTTGTACTTTTTGGTCATTAAAGTTTTATTATATTGTTGTAATGTTCTTCGAAATATCAGTTGACAATTTTATCCAGAATTTTTAAAACAGCCTTTTCCTATTCTTCTCTAACAAAATTGACAGTTTTACTGCATAATGCAAAGAGTGTGCAGTCGTTCAAATTGAGTGTTAATTTCTTTCTTATATGACAGCGCCTTTATGAAGAATGGTTAGTGCAAGTGTAAAAGATTTCGACAAATAATGAAAACATCTTTCTGTCAAAGATTTTAATGAAAATGTACCTTAACTTTTTTACTGTTTAATAGATGATTGTCACTACTCCTCGTTAACACCACACCATTATTGTGTTCCTGGATACAGCACCAGTAGGGAAAACAAGTCAGACATTCCACATGGTCCATTATTCTATACCCCATTGGCATGGAAATATACATCACCAGAGGAAATATGGGGTATTTCTATCACAGGGCTGTATAATACATATAGTGGTGGAGGATATATACAAAGTTTTCATAATACAAAAACTACCACGGAAAATATAGTCAACGAGCTTGAGGCACAATCTTGGCTTGACCGACATACACGGGCTGTGTTTGTCGAATTTACGCTTTTTAATCCCAATACGAATTTGTTTTCGTATTCAATTTTTCTGACCGAATTTTCTGAAAATGGTGGCGCTTACAACTGGGCCGATACACAATGTTTTAGGGCATCTACAATAACTGACGCAACCGGGGTGTTTTCAATTTTATTTTACACAATATTCCTGATAGTCATCATCGTTTTGACGGTGAAGTTAATACTGAAGTTTAGAAGGGAAGGTTGCAAGAAGATAATCACAAATTTATGGAATGTTCTAGATTTGGTATTATGTATCTTTAGCTACATTGGAACTGCTATTTGGATATGTAAATATGTTTATACGAGGTCTGCTATTAACAAATATTACGACAACAAAGATGTATTTATCAACTTTCAGCATATTATTGTATGGGAGTACTTATTCACCTGTGTCCTTGGAGTGTTATGTTTTGCAGCAACACTTCGCATACTTAGTGCTTTAAGCTACAATAAAAAGCTTACAGAAATAGCCGATGTATTGCGTAAAGGGGCAAAGCCAATTATTCAGTTTGCTGTAATGTTCGCTTGCGTTTTCTTTAATTTTGTCGGGTTCGGATATCTATTGTTTGGATCAACAGTTCATGAGTACAGAAATTTGTTTATTTCGTTTGGAAGTCTCACTAACACACTTATAGGCAGAAACAGTTTGGACTCGATGATTCGTGCATCACCAGCATTTGCAGAATTGTACTTCTTCGTTTATGTCTTCTTTGTAATTTTCACTTTGATGACGATGTTTGCTGCAATTTTGAATGAAAGTATATCGGAAGTGAGATGTGGAAAGGAGACGGACACTGTTGGTATAGTTCAAGTAGTTAAAGCAGCGGTTCGAGATGTTCTTGGTGTTGCTGGTATCCATATCAGGAATGAAGATGCAAAACGTACCCAAGAAAGTATGTTCCATGAAGTATTCCTACTCACTAATTTATTAATAATCAATCATAGCTTCAAACTGAACTTTTTGAAGATACATGACATAAAATATAAGTTGTATTAATTGTATGAAAATGTGCACTGAATATAATAGGTTGTCAGCTGACTATTACTTGTTGTACACAAAATTACTATTGTTGAATAAATACGGAAAATTTTGTGTCTGCTGTATGTACATTTCAAGGAGTAACCTCTCATCAGTAACATTATAACCGTAACATATGAAGTCATAGATCCAAACATAGCAAAAGAAGTACATAATTCTAAACAAATCGGAATGGTAAGCCAACTCAGATGGCAGGGACAATTAAGTGTGAAGCTTTTCGAAGCCTTTCCGTATGTTCAGTGCTTTAGAATTTTAACAGATGCAGCAAATTTCTGTAAAACGTTGTCTGATAAATTTCATGTCAGACAAGTCTGACTACCAGTCTGACTGTTGAATACCCTCGGGGATACGATCTACCAGCAGAAGCCTCGACCCAGGGGGTTTTAAAATACAAAATTACCAATGTTGAATAAATATGGAAAAATTTGGGTATGCTATATATGTACATTTCAAGGAGTAAACTCACATCCGTAGCATTAAAACAGAAATCTAGGAAGTCAAAGATCTAAACATAGCACACGAAGCACTCAAATCTAAACAAATGAAAATGAAACGCCAAATCCGACGGTAGGGACAACAACTAAGTGCAATACTTTTCGAAGCCTCACTTTCAGTGCTTTTGAATTTTAACAAGTCCAGCAACAAATTAACTTTCATATCAGACAAATCGGACTACTGGGCTGGTGAATACCCTCGGGTATATCATCCACCAGCAGAGACATACACAAAATCGTATGTATTTCTACAGAAAGCTTTTCTGAACTTATTTTCGGTACGCTTAATAAAAGCGCAGTACCTACATGTAGAATCTAAAAAAATCAAATCTTTTAACGAAATTGTCATGGTAAGACTTTTGGGGTCTAGGGATTGCAATATCATATATATTAAATTTTCTACATGTAACACTGATGTATGAAGCTCTTAATAATGTATTAATTTTACATAAGGTAATAAGAATTGTTATGAAGATAGTTTTTCTTATTTTATTTTATTATTGTATGATAAAACAGATATAGAAAAATGTTTTTGATTAAATCAATAATTTATTTTTATTACAGAATATAAATTGAGGCAGAAGAAAACCAATGAAATTGATGCTCCTAATATACTTAGTCTCATCAGAGAAACACTTCAAGAGTTTGAACGAGACGAAACGATAAAGAAAGATGTAAGTATATGCAATTTGTTCAGAAAATAGTAAAGCGCGGACCATTTACTTTTGCATGGGGAAGAAGCTGGGATTATTTAAAATCCATGCCTTCATTTTGGGAGATAAAACTATGTGGCCGTGTCGGGTTAAAAAAAAAATTGGCACAACATTTTTACCTTTAAAAAAATAATTTGGCTGACAAATCTCACCTGCTCCCGAAAAAAGTTTAAATAAAAATTAGATTGAAAAACTCATCATACTTGTGCGATAAGCGTATAGTAACATTGCGTACAACAGTCTGCATGATGGTCAATACATGTTCACATGATCTTTCCATTCCAACAAATATTTGAATTATGCAACAGATATACAGCAAAACAATTTAAATGGTGAATGTAAATACATCTACGTTTATTACACAAAAGTTCGAAGCAAAAGAGAAATTTTCCTGTCGATCCTCTGCAAAAGGAATTAGAAAATACGAATAGATATTCAAGGTATCAGGAAACGCTCAACTTCGTTCCTTTGTGGTAGGCAACTATGTATGAAATCTTAAAGCATTTATTTTAACAGTGATGGTGGCATATTTAAGATGGTGTTAAATAAAAAAATCATGCCACAAGTCCTTAAGTGTTGTTCCATGTAAGAATCAGAAAGGCGGTATAGAATGATCTGCCGTCGGAAGTAATTGACTGACATGTTTGCTTTTTACAATGTAGACCTAAGATGTAACAGACATCATACTAAATTGCACTGCAAAATCAGTTTTGAAATTTAAAAAAAAAATGTTTATCATAATAAGGGTTGTATCCCATAATTAAAAGCTATTTACTGCTTAGCTCGTTTTTTATCTAGCAATGATTGTACGCCTTTTGATTTTCAGATTTTCGCGAGTCCCTTTGGTATCTTGGAATTATTTTGACGTGTTTTTTGTATTTAGTTTTTCAAAAAATGAAGATTTAAATGTAAAAACCAGTACTAAATACAAAAAAATGTATAGGATATCCACATGGATATATCAAACGCTATACAAGAGTTAATGTCAGAATATATTGTTATCTTCTACACTTCAGATGACGGTTTAACTCTCGGTTAATATTGTATCGAAATAAAGACTGCATCACATTTCCCAAACAAAGAGGAACGGCCACATTTCTCTGTATTTGGTTCACTCGCATCACCAAATTCTGAATTTTTTGACATTATTAGAGTGAAGCTTTAAAAAAATTGTCTCATATCTACATGTAAATAAACAAACAAAAATTTAATGTCAAGAGTCTTGGAACCGAAAAATTTATGCTCATAACCTTGCTGTAAGGAGCAGTTTTGGGTGTTTTCTTTCATTTTTCTAAAATGTTTGACGAATGACATAAAAAACCTAATTGGTATATTGCCTAAACAATAAAGAGTACAAATCCAAACCATCCATAGAAAACTGCTTTTGGTTGTGGATGTCCTTCATGTCGAATTTTTTAATTAACTAGCAAAAATTTGGAAATTCCTAAGAATACAGGCTTTATATGCTAAGTTCAGTGAGAAATAATTTCTTCAATCGGTCTTGATGAGCAAAATTGATATTTTTTTTAATATATACAGTAGACAAACCATTCACAAAAGTTTTTTTGTTTTTTAACAACTTTTAGAAATTGGCACTATTAGTGACACTAATACTGGGGAAAATGTTCATTCCTCGTTACACTCGTATTTTTTCAGGAAAATAAGGTGAAAACTACTGATGTGAAAAGTCAAGACGAGTTTAAAATGTTGACCTCTGAAACTCGTCCAGCGACTGCGCAGAGTGTAAAGATTATTCTACCAGATGGAACCGAAGCACGAGACAATGATGACTACTTTGCATTTTATAAAGGATACATTTGAATTACATTTATTAGTGCTAAGAATTTGAATGTTAGACGTAAGATTGAAATCAGACTATATGATGGAACAATTTGTTTGTTTATTTGTTGTAAATAGCAACTCTATGACCTTTTTCTGACAAAGTATTTAATGACTTTTTAACACATAATATAACAAATAATTATGACATTTCTTTACTTTGTATGACAAATCTAAGCAAAACCTATTAAGCAGTTCAAAAATCTTGTATGGATTTGTCATATCTAATAGTAAGAAAGTTTTAAACATATATTTTAAATCAGGTCCAGTAGGTTCGTTCGTTTTCGGTCCAGACATTTGCACATCATCAAAACTATAATATCTATATCTATAATAGTATCAAACATGTTTGTTGAATAGATAAAAATAAATGTTCTTGATATTTCTGACTTAATTTTTTATTTAAAAGGAATTTTAATTAATGACGTTATTAAGATGGTAAATTTCAAGATTGTTAAAAATGTTATACTTTTGTTGATATTGGGAAGTTTTGGCTCTAATCGTATTAGTCGCATGTAAGTTACGGCAAAATGTTGCAACTCATTAAATATATGTAACATAAAAGTGTAAACACATCCTCCAAAGTCAATAGTTTGAGTCAAGATCCGCTCCCTCAAACCCCTGACTTAAGATGTTGTTTTCAACTAGCGTATGACCGAAATATGGCTTAATGCATGTATGATTAGCGAATGTGATCGCTTGTATCTGAACGACTGTGATATTAGAAAATGGCGCCACCAAATGCTTCTGATCGCTCTATGAATGCAATAGGTAAAAATGGGAGTAAATTGGTTTCCAAAAGGAGCAATTTTTTGGATAAAGGCAGGGAAAGAATTTTGTCCCACAAACTTTAGATAAAAAAGCATTATCAGTACAGTAACACCGTTGTTCATTGGAGCGTCTTTAGGAAAAAGCGTGCATTAAAATGTTCTTTGATGACCGGCAAAATAGTAATGAATTACTAAAAAGTAAGTCAGGAGTTCGAGGGAGCGGACGTGGACCAAAAACCCTGACTTTGGAGGGTGTATGTAACATGGAATCAATACCGACATGACCAAAACGTGTATAAATTAGACTTTCTTGATAATTTGTAAGGTTGTTTGAGCGGTTAAAATCACTAAATCTAACAATTCTTATCACAAAGGTAAATTAAGTTTTAGAGATATGAAATTATAGTTTGCAATAATGTTAAACATGAAATTTATGCAAAAATTTAACGAATCTACCTTGGTACTCTTTTATAAATCTGTAAAACTTAAATTATTCTAAAACAAATTACTGAATTCATTATCTAATTTTACCACTAAAATTTTCTGAAATTTTTTATGACAGTGGGTTCGTATGCGTTTGTACTTTTATTGTTATTGTTGCTGTGTTTTGTTTTGTTTTTGATTTCATAGTACAATACAATTATATTCGCATTTGTACGTTCTATTGTCTATCTCCAAGGTACTCTCACTTGACAAGAAAAACAGGGACAAGACAATTGAGCTTGATGATAATAAAACTCCTCCAAGGTGACCAATAAGAACAATAGATGTTTAAATTTGAAAAACCTCGAATGAATGTTGGAAAGATATAGTTTTCATCTTTCCTACATAGTATCTTGTAAACACTCTTTATTTGTTATATATATTTATATAGAAATTTTAATATCGGGTTCATTTCGTCACGAACTATATATTTTATTTGGCCCATGAAATCAATTTGAAATTCATAAACTTCCTAGTGTTGGCCTCTAGCCTTGGTCATAAAGGTAAATTTAGAAAGCGCCTTTTTCGAAGTCAAAATTGGTTATAAACCTATGTAAGGTGTGGATCGTGCATTCCATATCAATGTTCCAATTCAAAGCCCAAAATTCTATTAGAATGTCCTGTTAGACAAATTCTGTATCAAAAATGAGAATCGGTGTCCGCATTTAAGCAGATATTTCAAGAAACCACTATACTCTATGTCGGGCTGTTTTGGAGTGTGATTTTCGAGCTTTTTAAAATTATTTATGCGTTTCTGACTTTGTATTTATGTTTAATCAAAAGAAAGGATTACCCCACAGGTAATGGTTTATGTTTTACGCTATGAAATAACGTTTTACGTACTGTTATCTGCCCCTGAATTTCTCTACGGAGATTTAACATTGAGGGTCGGCCATCTTCGTTTTGGGCGGGAGCGCTTAAGTTTGACCTAGATAAGGTAATTAAAAAATATGCGCACATTTCTTTTTTCCGACCTTCTCTTGGGATTCATATAAGAAGAATCACTCTTAAATTTCCATTCAGGTGCACCTCAAACGATTTTTGCAAGTTATCTTATTCTAGTTCAATTACTTAATTATTACGCAGCGTTGACAATGTGTACTCCCGGTCTCGTGCTAGCGCGTGCAGAGAGCCACTTCCGGCAAACAAATGGCTGAATTTACAATGTAAAATCCCCGTAAAGAATTTAAAACTCGGCACAGCTTTAAATTAATCGTGATTGCTAAAAAGTATTATTGCAAGTTACTTGCACTTTTTTCAATCTACAAAAAAAACACTATTTTATAAGAATACGGCAGACAGTTTTTCTTTCATAACGTTTTTAGCTGTTCCAACAAACTCTAACATAGAGTATAGGAATGTTGATCTACGGCTGTTCAGAGAAGAGAATACATTTATATATAAACAATAAACTCCATTCATATTACTATCACTGATCTAAACTGACCTACCTGTGAAGGGCGGGCACTATGAGTCACATTTATCCTACAAACAATTCAATCCATTCACATAATCATCATTGACCTGTATTGACCTTCCTGTGATGGGTAGACTGGTGATTCACATTTATCCTCCAGACAATACAATTCATTCACATTACCCTCATTGATCTAAACTGACCTACCTGTGAAGGGTGGCCCTGTGAATTTACATATATCCTACAAACAATACAGTCCATTCACATTACCCCTACTGATCTGTTCTGAACTACCTGTGACGGTTGGGCCTGTGATTCAGATTTATATTACAGACAATGCAATTTATTCAAATTAACCTCACTGATCTCAACTGATCTATGTGAAGGATTGGCCTGTGATTCATATTTATCCTACAGACAATACAATCCATTCACATTATCCTCCTCACTGATCTGTACTGATCTACCTGTGAAGGGTGGGCCTGTGATTCACATTTATCCTACAGACAATACAATCCATTCACATTTCCCTCATTGAACTGTACTGACCCACCTGTGATGGGTGGGCCTGTTATTCACATTTATTCTACAGACAATACAATCCATCACATAACCCTCATTGACCTGTACTGACCCACCTGTGATGGGTGGGCCTGTGCTTCACATTTATCCTCTGGGCCTGTGTTTCACATTTATTCTACAAACAATACAATCCATTCACATTACCCTCACTGATTTAAATTGACCTACCTGTGAAGGATGGGCCTGTGATTCACATTTATCCTCAGGACAATACAATCCATTTACATTACCCTCATTGATCTGCACCCTGAAATAGTCTTTCATACAATCTTTACAATACACATGGTCACAGTCATAAAAATTTATACACTGTGATCCCATTTTGTCACTGAAACAAACTTTACATGCAAATAAAGATTTGTCAAATTCTATTTGCCGAGCTTGCTTGTCATAGTCTAGTAACACTGGAAGAAGTCTGTTGTTTGAGGCAATATCCTGTATGGCCCTTGGATCGTATGTTCCGACAGATTCCTTTCTCTCTCCACCATGACTTGTGATATCTAACATATCTGACAAGCCTAGAAAGTCGTATGATTCATCCTGGAGAAAACTTGTCCACAGAAACACGACAACACATGGTTTGTTTTCTTCCCAAATTTCGTCTAATTTCTGGCACAATTCCGACAGCTGAAACCAATATTACAGTTTTGTTAAGTAAGAAAATATGATACCTTTTGCCATTGAATAACAATGCTAAAATCCACACATTCAAAGAAAAAAAGAGTTTTATCGTTTTACAGCTATGTGAGCTGACACTGAATTACCGATGTCATGCAGGTTATCAATTCTGAATTAGGGAACTCGTGCTCAGAAGACAATTACCCAGTGATTCTGCAGATACTATCAATCCTTAAAGACTTTTTTCTAGAGGGAAGTTGATTCAATTCATGGCATAAATTCTTTGTCTAGTCCTGAGTAATCTATATTACATTGTGACATTGTGTTCATCTTTATATTAACACCAAAAATACAAATGAGGCACTAATATTGCTTTTTCTGAACTTTGTAATTCCAGCACTTTGAATATGAGGTAACCAGCTGCAGAGATGTCTCATTAAAAAATCATCAAGTATCTTACCATCAGAAATTTTACATTATCCTCAAATAGGAGAAATTAACAAGAGTCTTCCTTGGGTATTTTCATAAAAAAAAAAAAAAATTGCCAAATACAAAACCTACACATGTGCTGTGTGAGTTAAAACATCTGAAAATCCAAGCAATATAAACTGAGACTTATAGCCTGTTAAGAGATCAATTACAGAAGTTTTCATGTCAATAGGCATTGTAAACTAACTTAAACATTTTCGTGGCATAATTTGTTTTAAAAAAATTCAGGTGTGACTGCAAATTGTTTTTTTTATGGGAATTTCAAGTACCTACTTGTTTCCTGTTCAACCATTTACAGGACAATGTGAATTGTGGAGGCCTGACTGAGGGGTAATCTTTGGGCAGCTGGAAATTTAAGGCAATGGGAGGTAGATACTTCACAGCGTGTTCTTCTGTTTTATTATCTGCATCTGTAACAGAAAGTGTAAGATGGGTAAACACAATCATATGAAATAAGACCCAAACTAATGGTTCAACTGACACATGTTACAAAGATATTAGATCTGACTTCAGTTTTATAAAACATCTCAAACTGAGATTTTCCTCAAATCCTGTAAAATCCTGTAAATGCTGTCATCTGATAGGTCAGTTTTTGAGTTGAGGAGAAAGTTGTGGAATTCCTCAAACTGAAGCCTGAACTTAAAATCTAGTAGACCCAGAAAAACACAATGAAGAACATACGGCCACAGCCACAGCCTGCTACGTTGGCCTTTACCACAGCCTGCTAAGTTGGCCATTACCACAGCCACAGCCTGCTAAGTTGGCCTTTACCACAGCCACAGCCTGCTAAGTTGGCCGTCACCACAGCCACAGCCTGCTAAGTTGGCTGTTACCATAGCTACTTTGGATAATTACATTTAACATTTCCAAAAAAGTAAAATCTGAGTGTAATTTTTCTAAACTCTCAGACCTTACTTTTTTTTAACCTAAAATCTTCATATGTGGCTTGTTTTAGAGAAAAAATTAGTTTTTTGAACAAAGTAAAGTAAGATAACATTCATTTGTTTATGAAAAATTTTTCCCAGTGCTTTCATGGATATTCTTTCTGCAAAATTAACTTGTAGACCTTTTTGTCGTTTGTGAACACTTTCCGTGCCAGTGGACTGATTGATCCATGAGCTGCATTTTAATTTAAATTTGTGATATTACATGTTCTCAAATAATACTGAATACAAACACTCTTGTTAAAATTTTTAAAATGCATTTTTAACCTGAGTACAAACCAAACTTACACTAACAATATAAAAAATGTACCTTTAACATGAGACCTGATTTTGAAATTCTCTGGTATATGAAGACTGACTAAAAACTGTCCACCAGGTTCTTCACTGTCTTCTGATAACGAAAGAACACTCTCGTCATAAATACTGGTTAGTGCAATAAGTTCGTCTTCCTGTTGTTCTTTATCTGTCATTTCAATCTGCAGTTAACCAGGATTCTTCTGAATAAGAAAATGGTATGTTGAAATAAAACAGCACATTCAGTAATACATTATACATGTAAAATAAGTTGTGAAGAATGTTCCAATTGTAGAATAAGATTCAGGAAGTGTTTAGTCAGAGCTACAGGCCCCCGCTGAACACTTTAAAGTCCCAACCATGTTTTGGTTACCTAATTTACAATTCCAGCACTTTGAATATGAGGTAACCAGCTGCAGAGATCTCATATTAGTAAAATCTCTGTTTCAAATATATTACAATCAGAAAATATGTCAGAATAATACAATCCACATCTTACATATGTTTATAATAAACATTCAAAAGCTAAATTTATCTGTGTAAAGTGCTTTTCTGTATTTACAAATTTAAATACAATGCATCAAATGGATATTGATATTTCATAATACATTTATTAAAAGAACGAATGTTGAATATATGCCAAAAAGGCACAATCCAAATCTTTACCATCACGAGCCAAGTTAGGGCCAAAAATAGGATGACATGCATGTGTACATTTGTCAGTTCATCAGACATACTAGGAGCTAAATATACAATGGTATAGGAAGATCAGTCAAAGATGTTTTAGTTGATTATTTTTGGTATTGAATGGTAATAATATAAATAAAGCTGGGAATGCCCTTTAATTAACGATATCTGTATCTGTATCCATTGATCATATACACAGGACTCCTCCTCTGGACAACAAGATACATTGGATAGGTGAATGGCACAGTGGTTACTTGTCAGCATTCAGCCCTTTGTAGCCAGGTTCCATTACGCTGGGGAATTCACAGATCATGTACCCTACATTTGTACTACTGATAGTCTGTAACAATGGTCTTGCTTGGCTAGCGATTCATTTATAACCCAATCTAATTAAAATTATATCTCTCACTTGCTTCCTATTTTCATTTTGCTGTTTATTTGTCCCATGAAAATAGGGAGCAAGTGAGAGATATAATTTTAATTAGATTGTTTATAACCTAGTGATAATTATTATCCCTGAACCAGGGAATGATACATGTATCCAACATATTGGGAAGAATTGTACAAAACATCTGCACTCCTTGAAGTTTGCAAGCTTGAAGACTGAACAGAAGTGTGAATACTCATAACTGCCTTTATAGTGTAAAGCAAGAGATTCACTACCTTGGATCCTAAATAAAAGATTAATCAAAGCTAAGGAAATCTGATTACCCTGGGAAATACAAAATACAGGCAAACCTGAAGAAACCGGCCACTGGGTAAACCGGATTCCTGTCCAGATCGGTGGATTTCTAAAGTCCCAAAATGTCCCCTTTATTCTCTTTGTTAAAAATGTTTCGGTGATGCAGGTTTCCCTGCGGGGAACTCCACAGATTTACAGGAAGACCCTGATTAGGATGACGATGACATTCCTCTTTCTGAACTTTTGCGTGTTGTTCGGCAAAACGCGGACGGTTCTGAAATGACTACATTTGCTGATATGGACGCTATAGAAGCTGAACTACCTATTGAAGAAACATACGACGGTGAGTGGGAGAAAACCCTAGTTGAACAGTTTAAAAAACATTATGAAATTGCTGATCATAGTGACAGAGACGCCGATGAAATTGAAGACAACGAATCCGACATGTGTACAGCTACAGGGTCTAATTATACGTACGAGGATATGCTTGAAAATAACATGATTAACTTTTCAAAAAAGGAAGATTGTTTTCTAAACTTCCTAATGCCTATGAAATCCATGATAGCTAGAAGACACAACTGTACACAAAAAATGTCAAAAACAAGGGACACTGGACACTTTCTTTTGACCTGAATTTGTGAATTTATGTTTTTGAATATTTTTTTCATAATAAAATGTGCATTTCATTAAATCTTTATTATCAATATGAAGTCTCAAGATTTGTGGTAATGTTTATCACTTAATTGTCGTCTTTCATTGTCTGTTGCAAAATTTCACTTGTCACTTCCTGTTTATACAGTCATTCTCAGATAATTGATACAGTTAGAAATTATTTTTTGCAAAAAATTAAGATCAGAACTAACGAAACGTATTGCTATCATTATATTAAATTACTATTAAGGATGCAAAATTTAAAATTTCAC